>VYXB01000536.1:161000-241448 GCA_013397135.1 Pachyramphus minor
CTCAATGTCTTTCTTGCAGTGAGGGGCCCAGAACTTAACACGGGACTCGAGATGAGGCCTCACCAGTGCTGAGTACAGGGGAAGAATCACTTCCCTGCTCCTGCTGATGCAGATAAATGAAAAGATGATCATAGTAATTTATCCTTCCAGCCTTAAACTCTTTGGATTTTTCTTCAGGCTAATTGTCATAATCTATGTGTAATCTTCCTCATTTATTCTGTGCAGCCAGCTCACGCCAGATCATGGTTTCTTCTTTCTGGCTTTTGCATTTTTGAAAGCCCTGAACTCAGTGTATGAGCTACACCATCACACCATCTCTGCAAGTCATTTATGTCTTGGCTCTGTAATTTACATTGATGCTTAAGACAACATTTGAGACTCCTTCACAATTCCTTACCTTTCATTTGTTTTGGAATGCACAATTCGATTTCATTATAGCCTTATAAAATAACATATGTGCCACTGCATAGGCAATTCATAGAACTGACAATAGTCTGAACAAATACATACTGTTTGTGGGTATAACATGTTTTGCTTTCTCTCCAAAGGTGGGATACCAATTTGATAGGCTTACAGTCATAGCTGATATTGCACTCTTTAAGCAATAGTCTTAAAATAAATGTTGAAATTACTTTGTGCATCAGGTGAGTCTGATAAATCTCTTCCTTTCTAGATGCTTCTTTTCCTCTGCAAATCATTAAAGATTACATTTCCTTCTAGGAACAAGCTGTTTTGATCCATTTAGATGCAGAAGGGAACCAGATTCTAAAACATTCCCATAAACAAGATTAAGTCACAAACGAGGCCAAATGCTGGATCCCAAAATGATAATTCTACTTTATTTTGTAACACAAAAGAGCAGAGAGAAAGAAGGAAGATAGAAAAGTAGAAGAAGCTAAGGGTAACTGTTAAAAGCACAGGACAGGAGTTACCACCACCATGAAGTGCTGCTGGCTTTCAGGCTGGTAAATCTCCCTCTGGCTTCTTCCCTGGTCACATTGTAACCTCGCCTTGTAGCCTCCGATTAGCTCTGAGGAGCGGACTGGGAGGCAGGGTAACAGAGTGGCAACACCTTCCGTCTCCCGGGCATGGCCTTAAATGTGGCAGCCCCTGGTTACCCATTGGCCAGTTCCCCAGTATCCAAGCAAGATCTGCCTGGCATACCTTCTTTGGGAGAGTAAGTCCTTGCCCTGTTCTTGTCTGTAACAACTTCTTTTTTTCGCTAGTCCACCTGCCTCCACCGAAGCAGCGGCTTGCTTAGGTATCTCCTGGAGCTTTTGCAAGCAGCTCAGCTCCTGCAGCAGCCGGGTTGTGGCATCAGGGCTTTTTAGCTCCACGCTCAAGGCAATGGCAAAGTAGACTCCATCCGTTAATCAATCATTACACGAGCATACCTTTCCCATAAAGTATTAGACTTCAACAAGATCATGCAATTCTACTTTTAAGAAAATAATACATGATTTCAGGAAAACCTAAGGCACCAAGTCTTATCTAAAGTCAGGACCAATCTGCAGTTGATATCCATTGCTGGCTGTCAGATGAAGAGCTATCTTAAGAACTCAGTTAGCAGCTGCTGGTTTCAGTCTAAGCCAGGTTCCCAGTATTGTTTGTCCCCAAGATTATTGTCTGGAAGTAAGAACATTTTAGTAAATTTTCTCCCCCCACCCCACCCCAAAATAAATTAATTTTCCCTCTTCTAAGCATGTAGCTTAGATTTAAGTGGTTCAAGGCAGTGGAAGACATTTCTTAGAGGTCTGCATTTTTGCAGGGCTTTGTTTTGTTTGATGTTTTTTCTGTTGTTCTTCAGCTGTTATAGGTTATACATAGAGATTTTTTTTCTTACATTGTCATTTTCTTGTCAGGAAACATTACAACTGTTTCAAGTTGCTGACTTTTATAATAGTATTGTTTGAAGATTGAAATTGTGTCCTGTTAAAATTATCAGCAAACTTTGCATAATACGATTGTGAAGCTTGTATAGAGACAATGTGGGGAGACCATCTAGAGGCTGTTTGTCTTAGGATCTTAAGAACATTGACCAAAAAATCTAACCCTTGATTCAGCAGGTGATATGTGTAAAAACTTTGTGTCTGTGTTTCACCTAGACAGTACTTCTGATTTCTTTTCAGCATAATAACTTGAGAAATCTAAGTGGAGTTTGTTGTCACATTAGAACGTTACTAGGCTGTGCTGCATCTCCATTAAATACTTAGAGTTAATTTCTTGGAGCAGTTTGGGTCTCTTGGTCCTGCAAGGACATGGATTAGATGTTTGGGACTTCTGTAATAGGGCAATAAAAATGCTGGATGCATGCACTATCTAGTGCACGAACACTTAACGCTGCTAGAGAAGTTATAAAACATGTCAGAACAGAGAGGATAGGAGGCAATTCCATTAGTGGGCAAATTTTAGCCTTTTTGTAAAATAACTTGTAGTACTACATCAGTAATGGATTGGATGAGAAAAATGTAGTAGTAGTCAAACACAGGTCATTGGGGAAGGTGATTCCGTAAAGGTTAATTTTATTGTGCCTCAAAGGGACCTCATACGTTGAAAGATTTAACTGTGTTAGACCCCAAATATGAGCAGTCAAATTGAAGGCTAATTACAGTCTGAAAATTCACAGTGGGACCAGGACATATTTAGCACATTTGGGTTAGATAAATCAGATTAAATCCAAGCACATTCGACCTTGCTCAGTTGCTTGTTTCCAGGAAAAAGATGCAAGTAAACAGAAAGACTGGGACTTTCAGGTTTGATTATGCAATCTAGGATTGCGAGTAAAATTCCGTGTCCATGGAAAGTCACCAAGACTGTCTTCATTAATTTCATTTGCATCAGCTTTCACCCTTGGATTTTGAGATTAATTTTCCTAAGAGAACTAGGATTTGCTGTCTCTGTGAACTTCCCTGCAAATGTCTGGGAGGAAATCCTCTTAGAAAACCAGCATTGTAAATATAATGGGCTGGACAGTAGTCTCCCTTCTCCACCAGAGAAGACGGAAGTTGTCTTTGAGATTCTGCCAGAGCCCATTTAAAATAAATGCAGTGCACTTTTTGAAGTTCATGAAAGGGAGGGGAAATACTTGACTTAGTCAATATACATTTTATAACATAAATGTTTCTTTAGGAAAAAATGCATTTTTCTTCTAAACACTTTGTCTTGGTTTCAGTACTTTTCTTTCAATGATTATGTACATGCTCAGGAATAATAAGATTTTTTAAAAGAAGAAAAGCTGAAATATTATTGTTACTTTAGGAAATGTAATGCATAATTTCTAGCAGTATAGAAAGCTACACCTAGATGAAATTCAGGCTTTATTAGTATTTTTTTATAATTATGCACCTAAATTTGGGTATGAGTATCAAATAGAAACCTTCAGTTTATTAATGAATATGCTGTGCATGCACGTATTAAATGCTTTATTCAATAAAAATTAGTTAGGGCTAATGACCTATATTTTTGCTCACAGTTTAAGTCTTACCTTGACCAAACTATGGTAAGAAATGGGCATAACACTGTGTTTTGTGGCCCAAGAATTTCTAGAAAGACTGAGAATGTTACCAACCTACTGGTTATAATGTTACTGGAAGCTTTTTTTAATGTAGTGTGAATTATAAGAAATTATTCCCTGTATTCTGCATTTAGGGGTCATCCATGTCTCTATAGAGCTTTAAATAGTATAAGCACAGTTGTGCTGTGCCTTCCAAAGAACATCTTTTCAGCTTACACACTTATATACGCTGGTATACAGCTTGTAATGCAATACTTATTGAATCAAAAATACTGTGTCAAGTAGTATTGGTCTTGAGGTCAAAATCAGTGTCATTGATAGTTGTGGGAACCACACAGTAGTCCATGGTTCCATGTGCAGGCCATAGGACCTGGCCAAGCATCACAAGGGCATGATTTAGATCCAACACAAGCCAATGTCTATACCTCATCATGCTCTAGGAGGCTGCTTCTAAGCTACCATTTCTTCAGTATTCACCACTTCATTCTCATAACGGATGTTTAGAGCTTCACACCTGGATTCCATCATTCTCAGCTATTGCTCCCTTCCTTCCTTCCTTTCATCCTCTTCTCCAACAGAGCTTTCTGAAGGCTGTTTGTTTCATTGGTCAGGTTTACAGCAGTGTCCCGCAAGGACTTTTATTGATGCATATTTGTGAAGTGGGTGAGCACATTGCAGACAAGAACTTCTTAAGCGAGATTTGCTGCCAAATCAGGCACTTTATACAATTACACCTTTGCTAGCACAACTGTGCTGTTGCCAGTTTGAATACCTTGCTAGATGGGGAGGCTTTCTTGTTGCCCTCTTGGAAAACATGTATCTTGTAGGCTGTGTAATTGACAGAAACTGTAATTATTTCTGACAGTTTGAGCTCAAATACAGGTCATAGATCTTTCAGTAACAAGCCCCACATGAAAATGAGTGGGACAGCTTAAGACACAGTTGTGCAAGTGACTGTGGCTTTGAAATGTGTTTTCATTCATATATTGGAAAGTGCTTTGTTTTACTTTCCTATTGTCTTAGCTGTTCTACCTGTCCAAGAGTAATAGTTTGGGGGTTTTTCACTTCTGTGGTTTGATTTGATTGTAATTACACACGAACAGTTAAACCTAGAAAAAGGTGCCACTTTTAGATGTTCAACGCTGGCTAAAGTTCAGCTTAGGCAAAATTGAACTCTAATGACTTAGTCTGATCAGTCCTTTACTTGCTGGAAAACCTATTGCTGATGTCCTAAAATAAAACAAAATGGAGTTAAGAAACAAAAGCCAAAAATCCACTACTTGTATCAAATGAGGTAGTTGGAAACTGGTTCTATGCAACAAACTTCCGAGTGTGTAGAAGTAACACTGGGAGTTGGATTTTCAAACTTCTAAACAGCAAGAGCTGAAAAACACTGTTGTGAATGTGTCCCATTGTATCATAGCATTCAAGGGATCTCAGAGTATGCCAGGTCCAGATGACAGAGCTGTTGCTGCTTAAGTAAATGTGTATGTTCTGTATTAGGTTGTAGAATTTCTGCAGCACTTCTAGAAAGACTTTTTGTTATTATTGAAATTCTAGGTCCTAAGGATAAGTTATCCAAGTTTTACTATCCTACACCAGTAGTCATAGTTGTCTTTAATGTATTATCTGTGAACTATTAGGGGGTATGAGAGTTGTAAGAGTTTGGGGATCAAGGTCATTACCAGCATTTGAGAATTGGGCTTGCGTGCCTTATTTAATTCAAATTGATTGGCTACGTATGCTGTTTTTAATTTGACTATGTATGCTGGTTTTAATTTTAGTCTTTGCTACATGTTTTTTAGGAGAGTTAGGAGGGGAAAAATTTATTTTGTGTTAATATAAATTTGAGGCTTGCTATAGATTGCTGTCAAGAACAGTCAGACATCAGCATACATCATAGCTTGTGAAAAATTTAATGTGTTGTATTTCCATGTTTAGATATAGCAAATGGCTCCAGTTCAGGAGGATATCGCCCCCCTCCCAGAACAAAAGAAGTGATCATCAATGGACAGACAGTGAAACTAAAATATTGTTTTACTTGCAAGATTTTCCGCCCACCTCGTGCCTCACATTGCAGCCTTTGTGATAACTGCGTAGGTGAGTAAAAAAAAAAGATATGGCATATATTCAATTTGGTAGTATTTGGTATTGTTATGCATACTTTTCTTAGGAGAGAGAAAAGAATCAGAGTTAGTGACAAGATTACTCATGAGGTGACTTGCTGTGTTCATACTTCACTTCTGCAACCTCCATTAAATGTTAAGAATTTTGGAGGAGGTAGGAAAAGAGATTTGGCCTAACAGATGTTGCTAATCTAAGAAAGAAAAATACCTTCTGATGCATACATCTTTCCTAACCTTCTCTGTAAGACAAAGAACACACCCAACTTGAATAGGGCTGCATACAATGTGCGATGACCTTTCCAAAGCAGAGAATCAACCTTTATGGGAGTCTCAGAATTGTTTTCTTCAACAAACTACATTGTGGGCAAGGAGCTGCTTCCCCAGTTCATTAGAAACTGATTGTTAAGGCATAGTTCAAACAGTTAGGGCTTGGACTGTGACCGAAATACACACTGTAGGTGATTCTCACCTTTGAGCAGTTTTATGATTAGAAATTTTAAAGTCAGAATCCATAAGAAATTATGGGCAATGATGGTATTTTGCGAGTAAGTACATGTGGTCAGGACCTAAGCATATTTTATAATGGTAGGGTTGGGGTTTGTTTCTTTCTGAACATCTTGTCCTTTTTCATGAATATTTTCTGTGGAGGGCAGACAAGGTGATTAAGATATGCTTGGATTTAAAAGCAAACCAAAAAAGCCCTACCAATCAAATCTGAGTGGTTTCCAGTTAATTAGATCACATTTGGAGTTTAGTGCAGTTGATTAGCACACTGTTGAGCCTGGATCTTAAGCATTCAAAAAAATAATGTAGAAAGATGTCTCCAGCTGAGATATGTAATTGCAGCATTCAGCGGTGATATTTTTAGATATAAAGCACTCATTGGAAGAACTGGAGTTTGTTTAGATGACATTCATTTAGGGAGTACACTTGCATCACAGTGAAAAGTTTATTAGCCTTTTGACCCAATGGAATTGGTTGGTATCTGTAGATGGTTCTTTCAGTAAATAAATTTTTCTGATGCATTAGAATTTTGTAACTGTTGCAAAAGCTATTGAGCAAGTAAGAATGTTTATGAATTGCAGTTGACATATTTTTCAGAAAAATATTTTAGCAAATGTGTAACCTGAACATTACAGTGTTATGATATTACTCAGCAAACCATACAGTTGTTGACCAATGCAGAAAATAAAGTTAAAAGGCTATTGTCTTTACCATGAAAGCATAAATACAAGCAACACTTCCACACACATCCTGAAGCTTATTTTAAAATAATGTTTTGGTTTTTTAATACACTGGTATGAAGGGTTTTTCTATAGGTTATTCTGTACCCCTTTTGTACTACATTTGGAAAACCTATTCTGTGAAATGTCAGTCTTCTTATTATGTCTGTAATGAAATAACAGATGTTAGTTATTATGAATGTCTATCAGAAAAGAATCTGAGCAAATGCTTCATACAAGTGAGATGTCTTTTCTACCTATAAAATAGGTATGATCATTGTAATTTCCTCTTACACATTTTTTTAATTTGCAGTTTGTTTATTTGTTTTTAAATAATTGTATCCATGAATGAATTTGCTGTGTTTTTTTTCCCTCAGTGTTTATAATGAGAATTCCAAAAAACAGTGACTTTTTCAGAGTACACTGTATGGTAGTTTTGTTTGCTGATTAGGTACAGCTGTTTGTCATATAAGTATTCAGATATATTGAACACAAAAAGTGAAATCTACAAATACCTGCAATTCATTTTCTATGAAAAATAGGTGTCAAGAAAATTGAGTGGCTTACGGACCTGTCAAATCTAACAGTGTAAGAGCAAACACTTAATCAGAATGTGTTATGCAGTTTGCCACAAACTTTTAGTTAGGATTGTCTGTATGGTGATGCTTTTATTTCATTTTAGTTTGTGAATAAATCTTGTAATAGCAATGAATGTTCTTGTGCCGCTGTCATCTGCTAGGTCCTTAGTGATACAACTAAACCAATGCACAGGTAGTCCTGCTTCACACGCATATGGATATTTAAGTAACTTATGCGACTTAAACATAACATCTGACATTTAAATAAAATATAATATTTAAGCAGCCCACTATGAAAATGGCCATGCATTCCTTTTCAACCACATAGATTCCAAAGATTTTGCTGCATAGTTACAAACGAGCTATAGAGACTATGTGGTGCAGGAATGGAGTCTCTTCAAACCAAAAAATCCAGTATGCTACTCTTGCCTGGAGTGTCTTATGATACTTGACAAATGAATGCAGTGTGAAAGAGAGGTTCTTTCATCCTGTGTTTTCTATTAATGCTTTTCATTCTCTAAGGGATCTATTACAGCATTTTAAATATGTGAATACATACAAAAACTTACTCTTTGGGTTTTTCCTTCTTTTGAATTAATCCTAACTTTCTAGTTGTTTAGTCAGCATGTGTTTATTTGATCTTGCTTGATCTTTTATATCATCACTGATTTTGTTTATAAATGTCTATGTGGTATTTGTAGATAAAAATAGCAAGAAATAGCTTTAAAATAATAATAATAAAGAGTTAATTAGAGTTCTACGTATGGTAATACTTTAAACTCCTTTAGCTCTGTGACATTTTCCTAGTAGTATCCAGAAAAATACATATTTTCATACAAATCCAGTTTGTTGTATTTATGTAATGCCTTTAAAAATTTGGTTGAATAAGTGTTCCCTGAAGCAAATATCTTGGGTGTGTTTCTGATTTGCTTTTTTTACTGCCTCTGTGAACGTTAGCTGGAAGTTAGCCCCTCAAGTGTTTTGTGTACCATTATATTGTTTAAGAAATATAAATTAATTTAAAAAATGTACATCTAAACACAAGAAATAAAGACTTTAAGGCTAAATAATGACAGCAGACGTAAATTCTGAGCCCAAGCTAATTATTGCTGGGTTTTGACAAGAGGTTACTGTATAATGCTAGTAAAGCCAGTGGTTAGGCTTGCTTCTGAAATTAACAAATGGCTTCTTTTTAATTTATTTTTGATAATTTCAATATCAACAGTGTAACATCCTGGTTTTGCTTGGTTTGAATAAATTATTTTTTTGTCTTGTTTAATTTGATTTCTATAAAAGCTGAAGAAGCAGGTGACTATATCCAAATAATTTATTTAAATATAGTATTAAATGACTAATGAGAAACAGTGAATAATGATTAGCAAGCAGTAAATCAACTTAAACCTTCTCATCTAAATGTCTAAAGTCTTGCTTGTCTTCACAATGACGTAATTTTTCTTACCAAGTGAAGTAAATGTTTTTAGACTTAAGACAAAAATACAGTAAGGTGGAAGAAGAGATCCACCATTTGTATTAGTCTAAGACAATATGGCCTTTATATTGATTTCAAAATCTGTGTATCATAGATTTGTGCTTGACTGAGAAAGATACCTTCTCTTCTCATGTTCCACTGTGTTTCTTTCAACACCTTTTTTTTTTTCTTTCTTTTACGCAGAGGACTCAAAGCTCAAAGCTTTGAAATTTGATGTCACGACTTTGAAACATTTAGTTTGATTTTTCAGAGATCACTGATGAACATGAGAATGGCATACTAACTTAGACCAAAATTTTGGTTCGTGTAGTAGCCCATTTCCTACCTTGGCCAGAGTGGATCCCTGAGGAAGAACAGGAGGAGAGTGCAAGCACATGGGAATGCTTCCTATAAATATTCCCACACTCTCAGAAATCCTCAGCGTAGGCCTTCTTGAACCCTGAGTGGTTATTCTTTTTTTTCGATAGCTCTTGATAAATCCAAGTGGCCTCCATACCTAATGTAAGTATCTCAAGATGGTGAACCAGCATGCCAGTAGTGCCGAAGGCACTTTCTCTTGATGTTTCTGTTTCCTGTAGGAGACAGGATTCCTCTAGCTCATAGGTCAGATTGCTTTTATACAGATCCTAAACATGAGACCAAGGTTTTGACAGAAATTTAGACAGAAAATACGCTGTATTAGAAGCCCACAGACACCTCCTTTCTGGTTAAATCATTGCTTTGGTAAAGCACTTCTGCCAGGCAAATGTAGGCATTGTCTTTTGGTTTCAGCCTTGACTGGACTCCATTAATTTATTGTTTTGAAAATTCAAAGTGTTATGTACATAGCGGTATGCCAAACAGCAGAATTTGGATAAAATAATTGTTTTTAAAAGTTATTTCGCGGATTAGGCACCAGTGTTGTAAACTTGTTTCTAAAATGGGGAAATACTTACTAAAACACACGAAACGTATAACACACACAATGTAAGACAAAGAGTGAGAATTACCAATTTGTTCTGAGGAGAAGCTTTTCCCTGTAGTTACTCTGGATACCACCATCTTCCTGCCTGAAGAACACAAATTACTTCAAAAGCAGTCTGAGAGGTGGCATTGTAACAGTTTGGCTTTTATAACAGAAATGTGTCTAAAAGTAATTTTCCTGGGACTTTTTGGTTCTTTATAATTAATGTGTGTTTACTTGATGTTGGGACTTTAGTTTCCTTGGTTTTAAATCCATTCTGTAGCACTCTTCCTTCATTAATTTATTATTTCCCTTTTTTCCTTCAATTCCTTTTCATGACCTTTGCTTATTTCTTTCCTTACATTTCCTGTGATGAATAGACTACAATTTTCATTTCATTTTGAACCTCCTAAACCTTAGCTCTTGAAATGACTCTTTAGTTGAACAGTTAAAAGTACAAAGTTGACTGCTATGACCTTTTCTTTTTTTTTTTTCCTTTTTTCTTTCTTTTCCTTTCATGTGTATTTTTCCCAGTTTTTACATGTGAGAAATGGCTTTGGCTCTTTTTGTTTGTTCTACCTTTTTGGGTCACCCAAGAAGCTGTCAAATGGAGTACACACCAGTATTTACACAAGTGAAATTTATGATTGGGCCATCAATATAATTAGATGCATTTTAGAAATTCAGAAAGCGTGGCATGTGTGTTAAAGGGTTTCTAAGTCTTAAGCCAAAACACTGCATAATATGTCAGAAAGTCTCTTTCAAAAAGAAAATAGTATTATAAGTTATTTCAGAGAGAGTTTCTGACATGCATTGGTCTGCATATGAAAAAATGCAGAGATGATCGTAATATCTAACTGTATAAATGATGTTGTAAACCTCAGATGTCAGAATAAAAAAAGTATTAGGAACCTAAGAAAATAAACAAATATTTACATTTGGTGCAATAACAATTTGCAAAATGGTTAAACTCAAATTCAGATAAAAGACAACAACAAAACTGGGTAAAAAAATTTGCTTTACTGTAAAAAAGAGGAACAAATCCATGAACTTTGTGGATGCTATTATTTGGTAAGGATACTGTGCTTTCTCTAGGGACAAGTTTGGGGTTTTAAAATCTCTTCCTCTGCAACTGAGTGTCTGTTTGGCACTCATCGGATTCCCAAAGTGTGAAGGTGTTTTATTGACAAGGATTGGTATCTATTGTGAAGCAGTGAGGTCCAACACTGTGCCCTCTTTGTACTTATCAAAGAGTAGGCATTCTAAACTGCTGCTGCTACCTTTAAAATGTCACCATTAATGTGCATACAAAGGATTGTTTTAATTAGTCAACATTTATTGTTGGAGGGCACAGTGATCTATGTGACAATACAGTTTAATTACCAAGAGCTATCCTAGGGCAACGGCTGGATGTTTTCCTAATAAATCAATTGCTATTTTTATTTTAAAAATTAGGCATGTTTATTTTCTTTTTGTGAATGGCATTAGTCTGCCACTATTGAAGTTGATTAGCACTCAAAAAGTTAACATTGCAACTTACCTTTCTTAAACCACCCCCCCCTCCCGAAATAGCTTAGCTATCTGGGACAGTTTAAACAATCATGAGAGTGAAATATTTGTTAAGTGGCTCTTTGTGTTTCTGTTTGACTTTTAGTTGTAGATATCCATGCACATTATTAGTTTATTTCATTAACAGAGACCATCTTTCCCAGTGTTACATTACTGTTTCAGTTGGCATCGCCTTGTAGAGATTAGTGTCCAGAATGTAAATTGGAGTAAACTTTTGGTGAGTATTTCCCAAATGTGAACTTAAGGCTGGAAGGCTCTCTCTGTTTTCTTGGTTTTCATGGGGTGTTTTGATTTGAAATCTGAGTACAAAAGTACTGAAGCTTGGTGATTTAAAGGATCCATTGTGCATTGTCCATAACAGATGTTCTAAAATAACATCAGCATGCATATAAATGTAACTTGCAATTGGACTTTTTCAAATAACAATGCAATTGTTATTTTCATATAAATTTCTACAGAGATTTCATTCCACAAAAGTAACAGGAGAGGTATTGATGGGACTGTCAGACAGGTGAATGGTGTGTAAGCTAAATTGATCCAAGTATTTGATTGCTGATGCCAATTGATAGCAAATATCAAATTTAGCAAAATTGATAGCAAATAGTGTGTTTTTAAAATATGATTAAATAAATAATTTTCTTAGGAGTGACAATTTTAGTCAGTGGAACTGAACATCTGGACTAAGGATAGTTTTTATGAACATGCTATGAATAGTGGATACAAATTTTTTTATCATGTTAAATTATCAGACATTTTGAACTGTAAAGGTCTTAATGCAATGGTTATATTTGCTTTTGTGCATGTGTCACTCTCAGCAGTTGGGATTCGACTGCTGTGTCTTAGAAGAAAAAAAATAACTCTTTGTAATAAAAAATGTTTTTTAATGTGGACTTCTAAAAACCACATTTGTTTTCCTAAACATTTCAAAAGCAATCACATTCTGAAGGCACTGTTTTTCCTACAAAATGTCAAGTCAAGAAGCCTGAATAGATGTGGTCACATCATGACATCATAGTTCTTCAACAAGCTATAATTGTCATCATTATAAATACCTGCAGATGTGCCAGTATCTCTACATAATTGCTCAGTGTGAATCCATGACAATGGACGTTGTAGTCCTGTGTTGTATTGCTACTACTATCACAAGTAATTTTGAGTAATCCTGGCCCAGGATTGAGCTGAATGGTTGAGCTGTAATATGATTTTTTTGACTGATGCAACATTTGAATAGTTGGCTGTTTACCCTTTCCTGTCCTGGGATGCGTGCTTGCATGTGTTAAATAAGGATGGTAACGTTCAGTGAAAGCCTTAGGTTTGTGCCTTTGCCCCACAGCACTTTACTTGAATGGCAAGGAAGAATTAACAAGTGAATTCTAACTTGTGCGCATTGGAATCTCTGAGTAATGTGACCTAGATATTTTTGCACCTGTCAACTTCTTGTCTTTGAGACCTGCCTTCACATTAAGCTTTAGAAAGTATGTGCTGGTGTGTAGTGATCCCGCTGAGCAAAAGAAAAAGAAAGCAGTTCATAAATACTGCAATCTGAAAGGCCAAGCTGGTCTATGAATCTTCCCTGTAAAAATGCTTTTGTGTTCCTTTTAAATTATAAAGCTTTTATTAAATGTTCTGAAAGAGGAAGGAAAGCATTGGGGTCATTTTTACATGGTTTCTTGGAGTGTAGTGATTGAAAAATGGAAACAGAACATGTAAGGATTTAAGAGTCTGTGCTTTAAGGATTTTAAGAGGCTGTGCTGTGAAAAGTAGAGATTGGACTCCTTGGTTCTGAGCAGCAAGGAACATGGTTTGGTGTGGCTTCTGAAGGAAACACTACATCTATAAGGCCATTGCTTATTAAAATGTATGAAGTAAGGTGTTCTTCTACGATCCATTTAGCATAGATTATTAGGTGAGTGTTAATGAGACCACTGAGTCATGCTGACAGCTTGTGGTTTCCAGAGGGATCTGAACGTCATCCTACTTGTGTGATTCTCTCCTTTGTACCTGTTTGCACAGCCCTTGCTAACACACAGCCATTGGTAAGTCAGTCTGGGTGTATGTGTGATGAACAAAATAATTCCTTTATTTCTTTCCTGCCAGTTCAGGGAGCTGACCTGACTCATCATCAGCTTTTACAATGAAAAAAGGACATAGGATAAAGTGGCAGGAAAGGCCACTAAGTTTTTAGATTGGCTCAGTTACCTTGTGAAGCCTCATCTTTTGGATTTGGTTATGGCAGTGCTGGCTATCCTCACAAGTTATTATCTAAATTGAAAGTTGCTGATCACTTGGGAAAGACTAGTGAAATAAAGTCATTGTTACAGATTTACTGACAGTTCTTGAAGTTTCTTACTTTGGTTTTCCATGGTTTTTACAGCAGCAGTTTTAGTCTCCATTTAATCATCTTCTCTTTCCCTTGATGCTTCACCTTCTAAACTGGTCACACATTTTCTCAGTCTGTTTTGTATGCTTCAGCTTTTGTTCTCAGATCCTAAGAAATTAATCTCCAAGATTTCTCCAGCAGTTGTGATAAGTGTTAACATGTAGTAAGGTTGGTGTTACAGCTGTGCTGAATTAACACTTAACTGCTTCTGAAAGTGTCATTTCATCCCTTCTCTGGCAGTGTGTTCTCACTTCTTCACTTGGCACAGCTTTGGTGTGTACCTAATACTGTGATGAGCTGGTCTGGGGATATAGGCAATAGAAGGCCATGTTTTAAGTTCATCTGGCTCTGTCAACCAACTCCCCACAGGGTAAAATGAACACTGGGCTTGGCCTAAGAATGGGGAGCCATAAAAACACGGCAAAAGTTTCTTCACGGGACTGCTGAAAGAGTAGAAGCTGGGCCATCTGTTTTAGCAGCAGTTGTTGATTAGGTAGATACAGCTGTAACATCATACCATATTGTGAAGGCAAATATATTGCTGATTTTGCTTAAAATTGAGTGCAGGAGGATGATCTGTCACAAGTTTTCTGTCCATGATATTCTTCCATAGACAAACTTTTCAGCCCTTTCAGCTTTCTTCCTCCCTCGTTAGGAGTTCTAATACACTTTTATTGGTGAGTGTTTGTATTACCAATGTTTTCGTTCTCTTCATTTGCCTGAAATATTTTTACATTAACCTTGTCACAAATGATTGAATACAGCAGTACGTTAATTATACCCTATACATTTAAACCAGATCTGCAGTCATCACCTGTAAACAGTCTGTTATTCTTCAAACTAAGAAGTTGTATTTCTATTTTCTCTGCATTTTAAGTTTGCAAGGGCTGGAATTCCATTTTTTCTCACTATCAGTAGTTTTTCATTTCTCTGTGAAGTTAAATTGTAGTTTTGCTGCCAACTTCTCCCAAGCCAAGTAAAAATACCAGATAGAGCTTCCTTTACCAAATCATTGGTTGTTTAATTTGTAGGCATCTGAAGTACCAGGGTTGAACACTGTTATTTCTTCATTGATACTTGTTGTGTCTTTTTCTAAGGAAAAAAACCCCAGCTCCAGATTTAATAGCTTTTATATTTCTTAACAGCATGAGAAGTTTCTGCTTACCATTTGTTTGTTTATTTGGACATGGTTTGCAGTTTCCTCCTGCATTAATAACTAAGCAGAGCAGCTCGCGAGCTGTTACCATTAAAATGCATTTGCGTATTTGTGCTCTGCTGAGTAGAATGTCTTGCTTTTTAATATCCTGTTTTGTGGCACGTGTCACATGCCTTTCTAATCTATGACTGAGAAAAATGAGGCCCAGTTTATTTATCATGACATTCATGCAAACCCTTTAATACATAACTTTTTTTTCATTAGAGTCAATTCCAATTTGACGCTGTGGCAGTTTTTCATATCCAGCCTTTTCTGTCCATTTCTCCTTTACAGACATATAGTTACTTAGCTTCACAATGATTGGAAAGGTATTTGTTAAAAAAGCAGAGCCTTTCAGTTCACCAGGAAAGTTTGAAGATGAAAATTGCAGAGGAGTGACAAGTAGGTTTAAAATACCAAGTCAGTCTTGAGTAAGGAATGTACATATGTGTGTGTATGGATGTGTGTTTACGCATAGAGGGGCTGGGTGTATGTGTGTGTTTTTATTTTTGTCTGCATTTATCTGAGTATCAAATAGATAGATGTCGACGTTTTTCTAAGTATTGTTTCATGGCTAGAAACAGCTTTAAGTCAGAATAATTTGTTGTTTCCTACTGTGTCTGCATAGAAGAGAATGAATCTGTATGTACAGAAATTGTCTTTCAAGACATGGAATGTATTTTTTTAGCAGTAGGGTACAAAAGTACCCTAGGATTATGCCCTTTAAAAAGGCCCTGTAACTGTATGTTTCTTTGTGGTGGTGTTTGCTCATGTGTTGTATGTATGAATAAATGTAAATGAAGTGTTTATCAGAATATAAGGACTCATTGAGAAGCACAAATTTTAAGACAAGCACTGTTCAAATGCAGTGTCAATTTATTTTGGGAATACAACTGTATTGCACTGAATAAAGGTAATATCACCTATCCAGAGTGTTTAGTTCTTGATATTCTTAGCATTACTCATTCGATCAAAGTATTCTGAAGCCTTATCCTAAGAAAGTTCAGTAACTTCACCTTGAATAGCCCTGTTGGAATTTGAAACAGATTTATGGCAGAAACATGTTCCAAACAGCTGTCACGCAAAACCATTTAGAAAACCCCTAACAGTCTGGTGAACTCAGAAATCCATTGTGCATGTTGTTTTGACTTTTTTTTAATGAAGATAACACTAGATACATCCTTCCAGGAAAACCTCTAATGTAGGTCTTTAATATTAAGCCATAGCTCAAATAAACTGGTGCGCTTGGTCAGTGTGCCTTTTTAACACAGGGCTAAAGGACTTCAAATTTATAGCTTGCCTTTCCTGTGGAAATACAAATAGTTTGATATTGTACGTCAATGGAGGCATAAAAGTCACAGAAAACAAACCAGGATTTGGACAAGGATCAGAGAGTAAGAGAAAGAGTCAGCATGAGAGCATCTGTGGTCTTGGGTTTGATTTAAAAAAATTAAAATTCTCTCAGTGTAATCTCTCCAAAGTAAAGTTAGGCAATGCAAGTTTGTTTCCTGGCAATAGCTCTATTTCCACTATGTGGCATATGGGACACAGAGGGTGGGTCCAGGCTGCCTGGGGAGAAGCAGAGCAAACTGTTCCCCCTGTTGCCTTCCAGCACTGGAGCATTTCCACCATGTTGGGGACACTCATTTCTGATCCATCCTGGCCTTTTTCTATCTCATGAACAAGTTATTCTTAGGGAAATAAAGGGAAAGGCCTTGGCTTAAAAAAAGGGAAAGGCCTTGGTAAATATAATAATAAATAAATATATAATAAATAAAGGGAAAGGCCTTGGTAAAAATGAGATGCAGCAAAGGGTAACAGAGCATTCAGATTACGTGTACCAATTTTTATATTATGTGTTTGAATTTTAGCATTTCAAAAATGGTTTATGTAAATGATTTTGCTATTTTTAATGGATTTGTATGGCAGTGTCAACTCCAAGTGGAAAAATAGGTGGTCTAGAATGAAGAATATCTTGAGTGAAGCAGTAAAAGAAAGTAGGAATGTGTAGTTATTTTGTACTCCTTAATGGAAGGGTGATATGATAGTATACATAAGTCAGAGGCCTGATCATGACAGATAGAAGTAAAACAACCTCAGAAAGTCCAATTTTTAGTAGAAGATGCACTGAAAGACCAAAAATCCCCCACCCTTATTTTGAAAAAAGCATATACTCTTGAATTTCTTATGCTCCATGTGACAGTGTCGCAATGTGACATTTTGGTCTGACTGCACAATTTATCACAATAATACTGGTAGTTTAACAGGAACTCACCTCAGCCATGCTTTGATTTCTTTAAAAACTGTAACGTTTCATTAAAATACTCCTTTTTTTTTTCTTTTCTATTTCTGTTCCTTTCTAACTGAGAAATTCTCTGTGGCTACTTTGCAAATGCCAGTTAAATCACAAGTTTTAATGTAGTATTCAGAGAGCTTTTTTTTGAATAAACAGCATTTTATTAATTGTTTTCAATTTTTTTTTCTTCTGCCTCTCATTTCAGAACGGTTTGATCACCACTGTCCCTGGGTAGGCAACTGTGTGGGGAAAAGAAACTACAGATTTTTTTATATGTTTATTTTATCTCTGTCCTTTCTGACAGTCTTTATATTTGCATTCGTTATCACCCACGTCATCCTTCGTAAGTATGCTGATGAAATCAGATTACGTATGTAGCCATTTGCTTGAGTTTTTTAAGTTAATATTTTGATCATTCAGGGTTTATTTCTTTATTATTTGTTTCTTTGCCTTCTCTCTGAAGCTTCACAATCCCCAATGAGTCCCATTCTGGTCTATAGTAGTCATTGACCTAGCAGTGGCTTTAACTTAATACAATGTTAATTTTTTTAATTATTTTTTTCCTTTTATGGATGATTTATTGAAAAAGCATCACACATACTGTATGTCTAAGTATACAGCTAGTATCGTTTACCCAAAGAACTGTTGTGTGCCTTTTTTAACGGTAAGCATGGGTCACTTGCCAGCCAGACAAACAGGTAAATTACTAGGAAATAGGTTGGAGCTATACTTTTGGTTGTTTGCTGTTTAGTTTACATCATTCTCTTCCCTGTTTTTAACACACGTTATTTTCATTTGCATAGACATTCTGAGAATAACCAATTCATAATGGAGTGAATCAGATAAATATTCATGAGTTTGAAACTGATTTTTATTTGTGTTCTGGATTGTGTTTGAGGTCAGAACTCTTTTGGGTATTGCCTTTTTTTTTTTTCCACATCCCTAAGAAATTTTGCTGGCTCCTGTATGATGATGATTTCAATAATGGTGACAGGCTATATAACTTGTCTTTAAAGATCTTTTTTTATGTTGGGGTTTTTTTTCCGCTATCATAGGAAACTTAGGAGTGTTTAATTTTTTCACTAATTATGTAGGATATTGCCTTGAAAAGTATGTCTTTAACCATTTTGGAAATGTGATCTTTTTATTTCTTTGTATGCTGTGTTGCAACACAAACCTGGTAAAAATAATAATTTCTTTATTTAATAATAAATTACTTCTTTTAAAAATAACATGTTTATAAATCTAACTCGACAATGGTAATATTAGAGAATGTTTTCCTGAAAAAAACATGTCAGATTGTGCTCTTGTAAAATGCTTACAATGTGCTGGGGAAAGCTGTATTTTAAAAAGCAGAACTCATGCTCTTATTTGTTCTTCACTAAAGAGTTATAAGAGCTCTGAGCTCTCAGAAATCTAGCTCATAGGCTAGAACTGGGGTGCCTCATTTTGAGGGAGTCTGAATCAACAAGTTGTTCTCACTAACAGATATGGCATTTCTAATACCAGTTGTTTAAAAAGGAAAAAGTAATTGCTGGAAAAAGAACAGTTGCCATTAATACTTAAATCCTTGACATTTGTCTAGGCATACACACAGATATACATATATACACATATTTTATACACATATACACACCTTTTACATCAAGAAGAAGGAAGCATGTTTTTTTATGCCATGTTATTTTGCTAGAGTTCAGTAATTGAAAACATTACTAGTCTGACAATGTAAAACTACTTTTGACACTAGCCTACCTTCATTTCACAGGGACTGCAGTGCTTTTCTCCTCTAGTTTTCAGCATATGAATTACCAATATTATGTAAATATTTCATGTACTGTATGTCAAGTAGGTTTATCTAGTGGATTTTAACTTTACAGTGTCCATTTCTAACTCTAAGTGTGATTTAGACAAGGAGCAGAGTAATTAATTGTGCCTCTGTGGTGTTGAGAAGCACTTCAGCATTGTGTAGGTGTTACAGATAATGTATAGTAAATGTTAAATGCTAAACTGTCTACCAGCTGCAAAGTATTCTTGCTATGGAGGTTTATCTACCTTGGATGAGACAGGGAAAACCATCCTTAAGTTCTAAAGTTTTGTCAGTCCTCAAAGGCAATGGAAGCAGGTATAAAATGCGATTAGTTTTCCTCGATGTTTATTTGCTACACTGGGACTTCAAGCCCACCTTTCAAATTGGTCTTCTGTAATCTTGACAGTGCCCAGAAAACAGTTCTTTACAAATAAAGTTTTCTTATCACATTGATTACTTTACTCTCTCTGTGCCTACCATGCTTCTAGAATTCCTTGTATATGTATGTAGAATTCCCTAATAGTTACTGCTCTTTCATTTGTATTCTGGTTTGCAACCCTGTAGTTCTTCAGCTAGTGCTAACCATTTAGCAGGATTCTCAGTTACTTAATCTGAACCTCTGCACTTGGCATAGACTGCTTTTTGTTAGTGTGTCTGCAGCAAGTCTCAGTTTTTAGACCTGGAATAGGACCTTTCAACAGTGTTTCGAAGTCATACATGCGTATTTTCATAAGACCTGACAAAATTATTTTAATGCCCCTTGATTTGGACAGATTTTGAAATTTGTGTATTTTTCTAATACCTTTTAAGCTGGCATTTTATAGTTTTTGGGAGGCCTAAGTGGTGATATGAGATGCATCTTAACTTCTGAGGCATACATTGGAAATTTGGTCTTGCTAGGATTAATAGTATGTGTACATAATATTTTTGAAAATCATAAAACTCATTTTAAATCAGATATCAAAGATATTGTCTTGCAAGACTTTCTCCCATCTCACCAAGCTGAATGCATTTTCAGTAGTAGTAGTGACTGTCTTCAGAGCTACTCATCTCCATTTGAGGCATCAGTATTTCAATTGATTGTTGCAGTGAAGAACCCTCCCCTTCTGATGTTTTGGTTGCACTGATTAGATGAGTGTGACCAGCAGTAGGGTATAGAGATCACACCTACCTGCTGCCATTGCCATTAAGTAACCTAAAAAATATTAAGAAGGTAGGGAAAGTTCCATTAGTTTTGTACCTTGAGACTAAAAACCAGTTATGAGAATTTGAAAAGGCTCAGAAATACAAGGTAAGTAACTTTCCTTTTGTAATGGCGAACAGTAAATTGACAAGACATGTCTAGAGAATATTTTTTTGTTCTTATAAAGGCAAGATTCTTCTCTCCATACAAGTCTTCAGATTAATTTAGCTAAGTGGAAAATCTTTCTGCGGGAGGACTTTCAGCCTGATGCATTTAAATCAGTTACATTAGACAGTAAAATTCAAACTATGTGCCTATAGTATGTCACATTAAGTCAGTTTCTACTAAAAATTTGTTTGCTGCAACGAGAAAATTGTCAAATCACCCTTTTTGACTACTATCTCATGGTTATAGAACCCAAGTGCTTCTGCACTCTGCATGCTTTGCATCTCTAACTGAATGGCTCATGCTTCTCTTGAGCTCTTTTCAGCTAGTAGATTGTGTTTTATTTGCCAAGAGGCAACAGTAGCCTATTAGAAAAATCTTCTGCATAGGTGCAGAGGAGCAGGATTATAGTCAAGAAAGCTTTGCTTCCAAAACAAAGAATGGAAAGTTAAGAAATCTGAGTTTATAGGATAAATTTTCTGAGTCAAAAAGTTACTTTGAAAAATAGTATTTCAAAATAAAGCAGGAGGTTATAATTTTTTGTTTCCATATTAGTTCTGAAAAGAACAGGGATAATCAGAAATCTTGTTCATGGGAAAGTATGCATGCATCAATTTGATATGACTGAGCAAATATCCTGCAGATGTTAAACCTGATAACTTACCCAGGTTTTTTTCAATGTTGTTGCTGCTGCACAACATATTCCCCAATTCATATTAGTAAATCTATTCTATGATTATTTGGTTATCTTCAAATATTACTTGTTTTAACTATAGTGAAAACAGCCTGTAGTTAATTTCTTACTCAGCTGGTAATTTTGGGTTCTATTTCTACAGGTTCTCAACAAACAGGGTTCCTCAATGCCCTGAAGGACAGCCCTGCAAGATATCCTTTCACTGAAACAAATTGTAGATTTTGTTGCAAAATAACATCTGAGATGTGGTTTTGCTTTTTTTTTTTTTTTTCTGTGCTGTTGTTGGATATGTGCTTTAGGACTTTATCACTTCCTGCCCAGTACGATTTCTTGCCACATGTTGGAGGTAGGAAAGAGACTATGGCCCGGAGTGGATTTTATTCATCTTTTGCAGAGCAGTACTAATGACAAAGATCTGTTGTTTCCATGTGTAATGAAATATGCTTCATATTTTGTGATGAATTTCATAAACATATCTTAGATTCTGCCCGTACTGTGGTTTCACTAAAAATATTCAATAATTTCCCTGCTTTTGTGGCCAAAAGTATCCAAAATGGCCGATTCCTTTCAGGAGAGAAAAAGTAGATTTTGGAACAACTGAAACCATATGCTGTCCTTGAAGAGAATTCCTGAAACTATTCTTATGTTTCTAGAATCATTGTTTTCAAATATTAACTTCTGTTAAGCTACAGAGCAGTATGTAACTTGCATACACAGGGACTACTATTGTTGTTCAGCCTGGAGAGAAAACAAGACTCGGGGGAGATCATTGTGGTCTGTCACTATACAAACAGGTCTCATAAGAAATACAGAAAGAGAGACTTTTTACCAGGACCTGTAGTGACAGGACAGGAGGCAATGGTTTTAAACTGAAAGAGGGTAGGTTTAGATTGGTCATAACAAAGACGGTTTTTACAATAAAGGTGCTGAGAGACGGGAACAGGTTCCCGAGAGATGTCATGGATGCTCCCTCCCTGGAAGTGTTCCAGGCCAGGTTGTATGGGGTTTTGAGCAACCTGGTCTACTGGAAGATGTCCCTGCCTATGGTAGAGGGGTTGGAACTGCATGATCTTTAAGATCCCTTCCAACCCAAGCCATTCTGTATTTTGTAAGCTGTTTTGTATAGGCTATTTTGTAAATGCTCCATATACTATTTGTCTCTTCATGAGAGCTTTCTGTATATTCTCTAGTGAGTGAGAATGGAGTCAGAAAGCATCTAACATAATGGAAAAATGGGAAGCTGACATAACTACTGGTTAATTTTTTTCTTACATTTCTGTACAGACCGTAAGCTTCCTGGTCCTTATGTGTATATTTTGAATGGTTTGTGTCTGAGTAAACAGTTTGCACTTCTCACAGAGATACTATAAAAAGAATTCTTTCCCTTTTGTCCATTGTGCCTCTCACAGTTTACTTTTCCACAGAAGAGTAGGAAGAGTTCTTCAGAGTTATGCATAGAGACCTCCCTTTCCAGATAGTTTTCCCAAGTGTCAAATTCTACAGACACAATTTTTTTGTGTTTTTATTCATCAGGTAGAGTCCCTGAGCTCTAAACTACCTTTCTAAACAAAGCCATTGTTCAGATTTTTTTGAACAAATAATTTTACAAAACACAAACAAACTTTTCTAAGTAGCATAACAATAGCTTCCAATTAAAATAATTAAAATAAATTGTTACAAAATATGATTCTTTCAAACTATTCCCAAACTGAGAATAGCTTTCAGTTGTCCTTAAATCCAAAGGTGATTGCTTATGCACTTGAGCATTTTTTGTACAGGAACAATGGGCTATTAATTCATATTTTATGTTCAGAGATGTGCTGCTTCAAAGGCTCAGTAGCTCATCTTCTAGAAATGCCTGGTTTGTTACTGATATGCTGGACAATTTAATAGCTTGATTACAATTAACAACAGTAAAAAATTAAATTGTCCAAACAGGATCAGGAATGCTGCTTTGGAACCAACCAATTTAGGCAGAGAGAACGTAGCCATTTCTATCTTGCTAACAACCCTGTGTGAGATATCATATTATGCTAGAAAGATGATTATACTATAATATGCAAGTAAGCTATACTTTATGTTGAGAATATATTGCTTTTTTGTGTTTCTCTTTAATTAATGGAGTCATGTTAATTTAACAGAAACCGCACATACTGTTCCAGAGATCTTTTTGGATCTTGGTGTGGGGAACTGAAAAATGTCCCTTTGTGTAGTGAACTGAAAGAGGTTTTGAACTGAAAGAAATTCCCTTTTTTGTCATTAGGAATTACTGTGGGGAGGAGAAATACACTTTTCAGTACCCTTTTGAGTGTAATTGTGCTGAAGAACATCCTATTAGTGGTGTGTTTGGGTTGCAGGGAGCCCTTCTCCCTCTAGAGTTCTTACTATCTGACCAGGTGAATCTTCCTCCTGGTATGTAGATTCTATCATACAGTGCTTATCTACAACCTTCTGTACTATTTCTACCCTCTCAAAGCCCAGTTTGTATTATGTATAATATTTTGGCCTGTTTCCTTCTTTTATATGTTCTGGAACCCTCTGCCAACAGTCAACTTCCTTATCCATTCTTCCTTGTACTCCTCGCTTTAGCTGTGGTTGTTTAACAGTCAGACTTCCTGTCCTGTGTTGGTTTGACTTGACATAGCTTGAGGAGGAGATGAGAGGGAAAGAGCAGTGAATATGCTGCTCAGCAATGAACTTTGATCATCCTGCTGCTTTTGGAGAAAATTTGCTCGAATGCAAGTGTCTCTTTTCTGGGTTTAAACCACTCTGATTGGAATAGGTTGTAGGGAAAGTTACACCAGCACTTCAGGTGTTTCCCAATTCATT
The DNA here is from genome assembly GCA_013397135.1 of Pachyramphus minor. NCBI lineage: Eukaryota > Metazoa > Chordata > Aves > Passeriformes > Tyrannidae > Pachyramphus > Pachyramphus minor. The sequence continues at coordinate 184,992 of VYXB01000536.1, forward strand.
AGGGGAGAGCAGCTCTGCAATACAAAACTCTATACTGTTAACAAATATTAGGATTTTTCATTGCAAGCATGCCCATCCATGCATTTTCCAGTCTGTGTCTCTGTGTAATGGTGAGGAGCTGTCATATTTCTCTTCCACTGATGCATTCAGGATGTTTATTCTGTGTTTTATGGCTATGTCCTTGTTCTGGAAAATTTTGAGTTGACATTGTCTTGGAAAGTGGCTTTATACTAAAGGTTGATATGGTTAATATACAGATTATTTTTATCCTCTTCTCATCATCTTGTTCCTACTGATTAATTTTATCTATCTCTAGGAACCAAAGCCCCTTCTGCTGTTGATTTGTGTTACCTAAAAAAAAAACCTGAAAACCTTTTGTAGTGTTGTAGAAAATAGCATTCTCAAAGCAGATGTATTCTGAGTTCATGGCTATTTTGTGTAAATAAAAATATATATAAATAAAAAACTATGGCAGGAATCTTTCTATAGAAGGTTCCTCTTTATGTTTGTTTATATCAAGTTTAGAGGCAACTTTATTGTCTTATTGCTGAGACAATGATATAAATCCTTATATCATTGTTAAAGGAATTATGTCAACTCTAGTAAGTATGCAGTGTTGAGTGCTGACTGATTTTCTTCGTACACCAATCTCACTTTTAAAGCCTAGCTACTTCTTTATGGGTATAACATTTGGGTTATACAGTTGATAATGAGTGAAAATACAGGTAGTTTGAAAAATTGCAGTGATGCACACAGACATGCACGTGCACACCTTTGCTGCTCTCTCGAGGCGAAGGTGCTCTTGCTGTACAAGTACCTGTGCTGCTTCCTGTAATTCACACCCAGAGAGCACCCCAGGAGCTCACATACGTGTACCTCGGGTGCACGTACCTTGCAGTCCCTATACTTTGCACCTTGTACTGACAGTCTGGTGTTTGGATGCTGACTACTCAGTGTTCGACAGGGATTGTGCTGTGTCTGGGCTCAACAGATGCCAGCAACTTTACTTGTGGCTGTACCAAACCAAGTTTTGACTGCTGCTGTTCCCACTGCCATGGGAACAGAAGTTATCTTTCTGCCCTTTTTTGTGATTTGCTTATAAATCAAACTGATATCTTCATTAAATGAAGATTCATTAGCAGCATTCATTGAGAGTTGATAGGCTTCCTCTTTAACGTAAGTTTGGGGCGAATGCTGCTGAGTTTTGAATATTCAAGGCCATCCCACCTATTTAGACTGACAAGTTTAACAGTGGTTACTTTCCAAGCCATTTGCCAAAGCTGGGACACTCAGACATCCCCACAGTCATAACATAGAATATATCCAGTTATTAGAGGGACTTGAAAGAGCAAGTGGACTTCATATTTTATTGGGACTACTGCACTTCAATGTTAGTGTCAGGATGTCTATCAGCATCTTAACTTCAGTAACAGAAGAAAAACAGGAAAGTCTAGCAGTTAGAACATATGACTCAGATGCAGTTACTCAGTTGTTGTTGCCATACATGCAGAGATCTAGAACCCTTAGTCCTGGCTCAAGACTCACATTGTGCAATAAGTATTTGTACAAACATATCTGTTCAGTTTTTGGTGTTCAGCCAGCCTTGGGTTACCTCTCGTGTCTTGGATCTTCCCCTCACCTCTTCAAAACCATTTTTTACTGTTATTTATTAATTTGCCTGTCTTAATACAAGTGTGATGACTCTTACAGGATGAACATGAAAATTTGAATTTCAGCAATTAAGATCAGTAGTTTCTAGCCTTTTCAATCTGCAAACCCTTAAATATTTGCTGGTGTACTATTCAGTGGTCCATACAATAAAGCCTACTGGCAGTAGTCTTGGTTTTCTGAGTTTAATTTTTGCTGACCCCTTTGAAGTACCTCAGAGATCTAAAGGGACTTGTGGACTACCTGGAATTTTGTGATTTTTAACTACTTTTTATTGGATTTTTCTTTTCCATTTGCATATATTTCCTTGACTTTCAATTACTGTGCTGGAAGCTGTGGTGTGTTTTTTCTCAGTATGGTCCATTGTTGGCCTCTCAGGTTTTCATACATATTTGATCAGCTCCAATCAAACAACAAATGAAGATGTAAGTTCATAGTTTATTTCTACATATGTTTCTAAATAGTAGCAAGGAGGTCTTTCTCAAGTCACACATGTTGCATCATTTTGTAAATACCTCATTAGGAAAGAAGACATGGTTGTGCTTGATTCAAAAGATCAGATGAAATCTTTTTGACTATATTTGTTGTGGCTTGAAAATATGCTGGTTTATATACATAGTACGACCCTTTTGGCTTATACATACAGGACCTCTGTCTCAAAATAGGAAAATATAGACTAGAGGATACAAAGAAACAAGTATATTTTATACAGTAGGGAATTAATAAATACTTTTCAGTATCTGTTTTTCATTGAGAGTTCTAAATATTATTTGACTCAAAAATTGATTACTGTGAAAATTTAAAAGTGTGTTGAATTCTCTTAACAAAACTTTCACCCTTTATTTTATTTTATCTTTGAATTTTTTTTGCCAGTCTGAGGTCCTCTGGCAAGGAGTATATAATTAACTTAAAGGTCAACATTCTCATTTCTACAATTTTCTGTTTTGCACATAGGCTTCCACTGTTTTGGTGTGGAATTATGTTTAACTGTGTGTGAAACCTTCATGTGTCCTCCCGTAACCAAAAGGAGAAACACAAAATGAATGAAAGGAGAAAATTAAATTAGCTAGGGAGCTAATGGTATGGAAAGCTTGTTGGAAATTTTGTAAAGTGATCTAACAAAGTACTAGAAACTTTAAGTTGCTTTGCTGTAATTTTCTGTTGTACCTTTTTCATAGGCATCTGGCAGATATAAAAGCATATTTGAGACTGTCAAACACGTTTTGTCATTGTTTAAGGTCACTTTTAAAATAATAAACTTTACAATCAATACCAATCAACCAGAAAAAAAACTTCCCAAGCAAGCTCAGAAGGAATTGTGCCTCAGCATCAAGTAGCCTGACTTGGAAGAAAGCTATGTTGTTAGTAAGACAGGTGAGATACTCTGGTATCCTCAATTATTAGGTTTAGGCCAACATTGTCTCTCTACATGAACTTGATGTGCTTCCACTATCCCCACTTGCCTCAAATAAATGTCTCTTTTGGATTGTTGACAGACAGATAGCAGGGACATGCAGCAGTGGAACATGTCTGAATTTCAAGTAAACGGTTCAGTAATTTTGTTTAAAACATACATCCCCAATTGAATACAGCAAGGCATTTTACTCAGGCTCTCAAGGATCTCACAAACAGAAAAGCTAACTAGCTAAGGAAAAACATAATATGCAGTAAAAGGTAGTAATGGTGGCAGATACGTCACAATATTTTAGAGCCATTTGTGAGCTGTAAGGAAGATAATGTCATGTGATATGCCATATTTTTTTGTAAAATTAAACTTAGACAATTAGGCTTGGATGCTGAAATTCTTACTGTGAGTATACTGATTCCTTGAAATTTTGGGTTGTCTAAATCTATGGAGGTAAAGCTTGTAAGATGTTAGGGTCCAGCCTTGCATAACAGCCCCAAGCTCTAACCTGTTTGGAAGGTGTCATCATGGGTTTTCTGTGGTCTGCAAGTAGCATGTTGCTGCTATGGTAACCCTTAATTTGTCCCAGCCATTTTCTGTATTGTATTATATGTGATGTGTATTGTTCATATCTCTTCAGATTAAAGGATCATGGTCAAATAAAAGAGGTAAAGAAAACTATAATCCCTACAGTTATGGCAACATCTTTACTAATTGCTGTGCTGCACTCTGTGGGCCCCTCTCTCCAAGGTAAGAGTATGAAAAGCATTGTTAACATAAATAGAGCCACTTGACTATTGATGAAAAAATTATTCTTTGCGATTGCTTGAGTTTACCCAATAAAACTGAAGTTTTGGATTAATGTCCGTTAGAAGCTTTAATTAGGTTTTTCTTCAGTAGTAAAGAGACAAGTTGGTAAATTATGGTTAAACTAAATTAGTGATCAGATGCTCTAAAATATATTTAAGATGACATCTGAAATGAAAAGAAATATATTTGTTGTTTGAACTTTTGCCACTGCAGTTAATAACTTACAGCAGTGAAAGATTTCTAGTAGTTAGCTGTTGCATGAAGGGCAGCTTGAAATTTTATTGAACTCTTACATATCTAACAAATGTTTCATGAGTTTAGGAGAGTTTATGACCCTTTAATCTACAGCAGCTTGATAATTGTTCATTTTTGAACCATTTTATTTAAATGGACAGTATTTTTTTTATTTAATACTACTAACATATATACACTAAGCTGAATTTGGTAGTCTTACACCAAAGCAATTCCAAAGAAAGCACAATGAATTAAGTTTTGCTGCATACATTTTCACTTTTGAAATCTAAAATGTTTGTATATGTAAGATTGGAGATGTTTTTTTCAGCTTGAAGAAAATATTGTGCAGAGCTGACACTAGAGAAATAAAACTGCCAGATGAAAAGATTTAATTCTTTTCTTATTCCAGTGCTCAGTAATTAGATAGTTCATGCACTACTTATACAGTAGAGGCCCAGTTTCACTGTAGAGAATAGCTGAGGTCTTGTAGACTACTCTTGTGACATACTCATCAATTGATATGTTTTGCTTTGTCTGGAATTATGTACTGATGAATCTGAACTATCAAGAATGAAGAGAGTAAATGACTCTATGGTCCAGTGGCCAACGTGTTTAGTTGGAAGTGGGATTTTCTGTCTTTGATGTCAGGAATATCAGAGGTGGTTCTTCTATGAGCAGTCAAAGGTCAACAGGAGAGACTGATGTCTTTTGCTAAATTAGAGACAACTGAGTAAAGATTTCCACATACTAAGTTAACAGTGGTGAGAAAGAGTAGCCCTGTTTCTGCTTCCTACCTGTATGGATGTTGCCTGAAGCCAGCCCTTTAATTTTGCCATTTTGCTTTTCATAAAAGTATGTGAAATAAAAGCTTACTGGCACATTTCGAAGTCTTTTGACTCCAAATGGAAATCTTTATTAAAACTACATCATGTTTCTCAGTATTTGAAATAGCATCTTAGGCTGATACAAGTAGCAGCACACAATTAGAGCAGGCTGGCATTGGCTCCTGTGTTTTAACAGAGTTTGTAAATTTTTTCCTAAATTCCATGCACCAATGTTACTTATTTAGATGTCAAAGTATATGTAGAGGTTCTTCAGGGAGATATTTTGTGACCAAGGGGGAAAATGTACTGACTGTAAAATGTAAATTATAACCTTGCTTTTTTACTTTTAATTTCAGCTGTGTCCCAAGTCACTAAATATTAATTTTTTCTCTTAAATTCTGGAAAAGCAGCCTAACAGCAATTACAGCTTAAAATTCAGAATGTTCAAGTGCCTTTGAGAGTGGAATGCAGGTAGAGAGGGTCTGTAAATAATTAAAAACTTTTCTCACCTCTGTTAAAGATGGCTTCTCATTTTTAAACCTATGTTAGCAAATTCAGAATGCATTTTACATGTCCTCAGCAATTACTTTCAAATCTTAATTTGATCCATATCTGTCAGCATAGGTCTAACCAGTCTTCTGATATAATAAAACATATAACATTTCTAAGCATCTTTAATCTTTAACTAGGCCAGATTATTCCATTCTATTTATTTTTTTTAGTAGTCTTATGTAGATTTTTACTTATTTTTAGTAATTTCTTCACAAAATTTTCTTAGATGCAAATAAGCAATTTTATGAGTGCATCACTTTGGTAAACACAGTGGAGCATTATAAGTGGTCTTAAGTAGCTGTCGTGAAACACCTGGCAAGTAAGTTGTCTGTCTGAACAAAAGTTCATCTTTCTTTCTTTCTTGCTAAATTTTGTGACCAAGTAGTTTTAATTTACAAGTGAAAACTGGCAAAAAACCCCAAACTTCAAAAGAGATACTGAATCAAAGTACCCTAGTGAGTTTTGTAATTTGTTTTCTCATCTGTGGTTAAAAATTCTTTGGTTTTGTAGTATCTGCTGGTAAGCTTGTAAATCTATTGTCTATGATAAAAATCCAGAAAAGTAGTAGTATGTATGACTATGTGATAGGCAGTATCACAGGGGAAAAGTACCTTACTGATGTGTACAAATGCTTCAATTGAGTAAAATTGGACATTCTTTTTATTGAGAGGAAGTAGTTATTGACCAGAAATATTTCTAACACTTCTTCTTTATTGTGATTATTCTGTAGCTTAATTGACAGAAGAGGATTTATACAACCAGATACACCGCAATTAGCAGGACCATCAAATGGCATTACTATGTACGGGGCCACGCAATCTCAGAGCAATATGGTAGGAACCATCCCATAGTGTTGTTCATCAAGATTCCTGTGAATGTTTTCCTTCTCCACTTTCATGTGAACTAATCAAGTAATAACTAACTGGATACAGCTGACACACTGGGTGGAATGACTTGTTTATTAACAGTAAAGGAAAAAAACAAAACCCAAGGCTCTTTTTAATGTATGTTTCACACAGTGTTACAGTTATGGCTCATGGATTCTTTAAAAAAAAAAAAAGCTTTTCTACACTTGATTTATTGAATATACTGGCATTTTGACTTTTACTGTTGACACCTGCTGTGTTTTCAACTGGAATATTCACGTATCATGGACTTGCTCTGGTTCATCATTTTCCAGCTAAGTGTTATTTTTGTATGGCACTTCCTTCATATTCTGTTTCCTTCCTTGCTTGTACACTGCGGTTTTGCATAGACTAATGTATTTAAAAAAGCAAAGATGAACAAAGAGAAGTTTCTAGGGGAGAAGTATTTTGAAGAAAGAGCAGGAGGACACTGAACTTGCAATGAACAAAAAATGGCAACTGGATTGTTACAACAAAAGCTTTTAAACACTTTTGAAACTGTGCCAATAGTTTTTACTTTGGGTTTTTTTTTGCTGGTAGCATTGGCTATCATAATGGAAGATAGGATTTCCAGTGCCAAGAAGAAGAGAATAACTGGAAAGATCTTTTTCCAAAGGCAAGCCTCTTACATATGTGCCTATTTATGAATTGTTATCCACATATCTTCATCTAATGTGGGTTCTAAGACTTTGTCCACGAAGTCATGAGTTATGAACACCCTCCCTCTGCCAAAAAAGAGGAAGCCGCAAGGCCTTCTGACATAATTCAGCCTTTCTTTTGAACAAAAGAAGAAAAGACTCTCTCTTCTCAGCCAGATTAGTTTTCAAGTCACTGATAAACTCGTATAAAAATTTTGGTTTAGTTCCTAAGCTGGTTTTACATGTTATTTTGAGGATTAAATAGATTTGTTAGTCTCCTTAATAAGAAAATGTATTAGAGGCACAGTGCTAAGTCTGAATCTTCTGTGAGGTGCAGTTGAGCAGAACAAGGTAATGCTCCATGCAAATTATCAAAATAATATAACTCTGAAGAGAGAAAAGCGTGTTTAAAAAAAAATTAGAAATGGGCTGAGGTCTTTCAGGGATTACTCAAACTTTATGACTCTGTCAAGGCTTCTTATTTGTGAGGATCATAAACCCACAGTATGTCCCTGGCATTAAATTATCTTATAAGAATTATACTTGCATTTTGAGAAGACACTATCATTACTCCCAGATATTAATGAGAAAATCTTGTGCTAGTTTGATAGAAAATTGACTAAGTTTGTCTCTAGGAATGCAGAAATCTGTTATGGTATTACTTTAAGTCAAACAGGTAGCTGTTATGATTTTAATGTGTAATACCTGTAAGTAAGCAAATTCTTCAAGGACTTGAACTTCTTATGTCCTAGAACACCACACCACATGAGCTGGGAAAGGCTTAGGTTCTTAAACAATTATCAAAGTCACAAGGAAATGTCCAGATTTCATTTCTGAAAATGATCCCTTAAAAAAGCTTGAAAAATGTAATATGTCAAGTTTGGTTTGGAGGAATATATTTTACAACTGTAATGCCATTTTTCTCATTATTCCTGGTCTGTATCCAAGACCAGTTTGTTTCTAGTGGCCTCTGGCTATCAGGATTAAAATTTCCCCCTTCAGTTTTGTTGCCAACTGTTTAAGACGTGCTTAGTTTACCAGTCTCTCTAACACTGTTTTCTCTTCCCTGTTGAAGGGGATGTGTCTGGTACGGCCACTTGTATTATTACAATTTTAGATAAGGACAGACAAAGTAAAATTCCTTGACTTGAAAGAGCAGATCATAGTCTTAGACCATAAATACTTTTTAAATGGCAGAGGTGTAGCCATTTATACATCTTCAGAGATATTTACACTATTTTAGCAAGCTTATGCTTTTGCATACAAGAAATAATTTATTAGAAATCTGAAGTGTGTTTCAGTACACCTTTATGGTGTGTTTCCAGTTTTATTCCAGAATGCATTGCATCTTCTTATCTTGACATTAAATCCTAATGTCTAGATGTTATACTGCTTAATCCACATAGTGTGCTAAAATGTCTATCCTGACCATTGATGTTAAATAAAGATTTTAATGAGCATATTCTCTCACAATTGTCTTTTCTTATTCCTTCACTCTTTCATTTCCTTCTCTTCCCACAAATCTTTTACTCAGTGACTTGTGTCTTTCTAAATAGAATTATTGTGCCTCACCCAACTAGCCTCTTGTCCCTCTTTAAATCTCTCTGGGTTGCTTAGTATTATATTCTCTTTTCATGTATTTTAGTGTAGCATCATTTTTGCATTTAAGCTCAACATAAATATCAGGTAAAGTGTAAAGTTGGCAGACACTTTTTTTCAGTGCAATATATTATCTCTTATTCAGTATACCATTTGTGGGGCACCATTTTTATATTTAACAGCTTTTGTAGTAATTTTGCCTCTGAGACTTTGAATATTTCATATAGGATCTACCCTACTCATGATAGTGACCCAGTTTGTCACAATCTCAAAAAGTCAGGGTTATTGCTAAAATCAGTGCTTGATAAACCCATACTGTGATTTTATTTTTTTATAGATCTTTATAGAAGAGATTTTTCTCATGTTCTGTCCTTGATATCTCCCTTATTTTACTAAAAGCTGAAGTTGTATTTACTTTTATGAAGGCTGGAAGCGCATAAAATTATTATTTTACCGGTACTTTCCAAGTGTTTTTAATTTCTTTTCCGATATAATTTGAAAATAATCTGGTAAATTGATTAGCCAACTTCTTAATATCCTTATCCACATGAGAAGCATGGTCCCTTGGAGCTCATAATCCATACATCTGGTTATTTCCAAAGTATTTCCCTACTGCATTTTGTTGCTGATTATTTTTGCAACCTTGTCATTAGTTGGATTGCCCAAGTATATCTCTTATTCTTAAGAATTTATTTTTGTATGAAGCACAGTATCTCATCCATTATGAAATAAGAATTTTCTCTGTAATTTATTCTTTCTCTTTCATTTTAAAGTTTATTTTGTGTTCTGAAAAAAGTTCTAATTTCGCCATAAACCCATCAGCTCTAGTACTTAGCTTTCCCTTAAAAGCCTGAGCTGATTCTTGGGGTTTGATACAGGGTATTTTATTCTTTAGTATTCCATTAAGAGGAAACACAGAGACTATCTCACTCCATGCCTTTTTTTTTNGGACCAAATACAGGATCCCAGTTTTACTTGTATATTACTAAATACCCATCTCCTCCAATCCTTTTTTTTTTTTTTTTTTTTTAGGAATTAGTTTGGTTTATATTTACTATGACATCTCTAGAAATTCCCTAATGCCTTATAAAGTGACAGACTTTGCTCCTATATGACTTTGTGTCAGGACAGGTTTATTTCCTTGTTTTTAAGACATTGAATTTTCACACTGCATTCCTAGGCATCTCTTCTTTAGTGCTTTGGTAGTTCCTTGTGTGCCAAATTCCCTTATTTATAGTTCTCCATTCCCTTTCCTGATGCAAATTCTTTTGAGTGCTTTCTTACTTATATGTACCACTAGAAGTTGTAGGAGCCATAGTGCTTGTGCAACATTTGTTACCAGTGAGATGTACAGGAAAGTCCTCTCCCAGGTGTTCACATAAGTATTTCTATCACTCATCTGGAAACAGATCCAACTGTGCCAGGCAACAGTAAGTCTGATCGTCCTAGTGTACTTTTTCCTTTGATTTTCATAGTTTCATTGTTAGTGGTAAGTATTTCTATCATGGCAGTTACAGGATAGGCATGGACAGGACTCCCATTTTGCTGGGAGTTTTACAAGTGTGTTTCCTTGTATATTTACTGATGTCCTTCCCAAATGCCTGAACCAGAAGTCAACATCACTACAGTCAAGGTTTTTCATTATAGCATTTTACTTCAAAGTTAAAATAAGGTTAAGAGCACATGCAAGTAAATCAACTTCAGCATTTTGCTTTGGGTTGAGATATGTTTTAGGAGCAATTCTTTTGATAGTGCATGTTTCCTGCAATTTTATTCATATCCCACAGCAGTGTCAGAGCACACAAACTAGATTTATTTTATCTCTTCGTAGATCTGCTCCTCATTCACTGTACTACTTGATTGTGGAGCCATTCACTCGGTGGGGCTTGTGGCTCAGTTCTTGCACAGTATCCACAGTACATTGATTTTGATTGTGAAATCCTGCATCTGCTGGAAGCAGTTACACAGCTCCATCCCTCCACTTTTTACCCATCTACTGTATCCACCTAGTATTGTATTTTAGCATCCTTCCTGTTACTTCATAGAGCTGTCAGCCTCCTCTGAACTTCTTGTTGTTTGTACTTTATTCAGAGATGCTGAGATAATTCAACCTCCTTTTCTACATCTTCTGAGAACTGTAACAATCCTTGAATGTTACTAGTGTTTAGAAAATTTTTAACAAAGTTTATTTAAAATTTGAAGTAAATGATTGGTGATTATTTAAAAATAAACACATTTAGAAATGTGAAAAATCTATTGCCATGTACAACAATTCTGTTATCAAGTATTTTCTGTGTAGCTTAGAAAAGAAACAGATTTTCTTCAGGAAAAAAATTTGTTTCCTTAGTTGTTTGTATTTATTATTTGTGAAATAAACTCAGAATTCTAGGTTTTGTCTAATTTGCTTTAATTTGTGCCTTTTTATGTGAAAATAAATACAGAGATGGCTAAAAATGTCTATGTATGCATGTAGTTGAACTTCTGTATTGGTAGAACTAAATTGGACTTGTCTTACCTTCAGAATCTTCCATTCCTCTTGAAACGGTGGAAAATAAAGTCAGGTCTGAAGTAAGAAGGTGATGGAATAGTTTCGACAGTAGACTTTTAGTTATTTAGATTTCAGTGCTTGGGTTCCTTTTCATTATAGTGATAGGCTTTTTTATTTCATTTGAAATTCTGCTGTTGAATAATTCATGTGATTAGTAGCAGTTAAGGTTTCTGGCCCTAAATTTCATTCAGTCAAAAGTGAATTATGGAGTCAAGGAAACCCTACCATGCCAGCCCTATAAAGGAATCTGATTTCCTTGTTTAGTTTTGTGTTGGCTGTTTAGACTCCAGAATAGTCTACCTGTATAGTATGTGTTTTTATCAGATATTTTTGAGGGCTTCATTGAGCACATACACTTTTTTTAGTTTGAACTCTGCCCTAGTTCACTTTTGAAAGCTGTTTATTTTCCCAAAGGTTTCATGCTGCTCACTGCTAAACAGAATGAGAAAAGGAAAACCTAAAATGTATTCAAATGAAAAGAGAGGCTTTAGGGAAATGACAATTATGTGGAAAATGAAGTAAAAAAATACAACACCTGAAGAAGTTTATAACACTATTTAATGGAGCTTTATGAGGCTACTTTATCTTTACAGTATTGATTCAACTGAAATGCAGTAGAGTTCTATAAGAAAATGAATTCAGGCTATACAATGAGTTCAAGTAAATTACCTTCAGCTAATTTAAAAGGATGTACTTGTATTACTTGTATTGCCTGGAATACATTAATGATTGCTTTTTGAAGATCAGAGCTGCAAGTTCACTAAAGCAATAAGTCAGTTGCTAATGTTATTTGTTTTCAGTATACCCCAGTGGTTATAAGCATTCCTTTGTTATTTCACCTGCGCTTTGGCTGCTGCTTTTCAGAGAAGATAGGTTTTGTTGGTCTTTTTGAAGTTTTGAAGACTCAGTTAACATATTTGTAAGGTTTGTAAGGGGCTATAGTTTAATTGAAGTAAGCAGGTGTGAAGAACAGAATATTAATCAAGAATGAATTTTCACACTGAATTACAGTTTGAAAACATGACTTTAAAAGGTGCTGACAGTTTTCTTCTTAGTAACTTAAGCAAGGTTTTGGCTTTAAGCCTGTGAGTAATCCCTCTGAAATTACAGGAGAACCACTTCAATTGTTTGGCCAGGGCTGTTCATCATTTTGGGGGAGGGAAATTGCTTACAATTTATATGAATTCAATTCATGTAATAGGAAAGTGTAGTTTCCAAAAGTGTTGGAAATATGTAATTGAGTAAGGACTGGACTTCTGCCTATCAAAAAATAGTTGGTCTGGAAGTCCTAAACCACTTAGAAATGTTTTAAATACCACCTATCTACTATGACAAGTACTCTGCCTGCACACTTTCTGAATGTAACATGTGTGCATCCATCATTAAGCTATTCAGTGATGACATTGGAGAACCTAAAAATATCAGAGGAACCATTCTTAGTCATGGTTTTCATTATACAGTAAAGGAAGCAAAAGTCTTTCCATGAGTTTTCACAAGGTGTATCACAGTGGCTTACGAAACTCAAAGGGGTGTTTTAGGGAATTGGTATGTTGTTAGTAGCAATGGTTATGGTCCATAATATCTGAAAAAGATGATGGATTTGCAATGTCTAGTAATTTGATATAGATCAAAGAAGTTAGTCATAAAGCAGAACATACTGCTTTAACAAAGTACTTGAAATAGCAACAGTGAATAGGCCTGTCTCACCTCTGGATGTATCTTTTATTTTGCTTGCTTGCTTCCAAATGTTCTTTATTGCATTGGATTTATAGTTGTATTCATTGATTGTAGTGTTTTTCTTACACAGCAGAACAGTACTATGGCAAATGAATCTAACAAGATTTTGAAAGTCTGCAGATGTTATAACTGATTTGGCCAGGAATTAAATATATTTTTTCCTTGGAAGTTCTCAAAAATCATGCCAGTTGGTGTTAAAGAAAATCTGGCAGTAGGTGTACTACCCACTTAGCTATCTGGACATTATTGAAACACCTACCTGTCTTGTCAACTCAAGGAATAAGTGATAATTTTGTATGAACAGTTCTTAGGAATGGTGTAGAGCCAAAAGCATTTCTGGTAATAGTCATTCCAGCTTAACTGAATTTATGTAATGCTGAATTTTGCTTGGTTTTGAGTCTTGGTTTTGCCTAAAAAAATCATAAAGGTTGATCTCAAATTGATGCATCTGCAGTGCTGTGTGATTTCTACACATCCTCTAGAATATGGAGTGTAGTGTAGTATATTCTTTAGAATGTATATATCGTGTATTAAAAAATAATATAAGAAAAAATTTTTGCTCAGAAGGGCTGTATTGCCAACTATATTTTTATGAAATCACCTGCATCAAAGGAATTCTTGTTCTGGAAACCTTCTGTAGTAGCTTAATTCCTACATGTGAAGACCAGTTAAAGGAACACAATTGCCTAGTGGTTTTGAATTTAAAAATGCTCAAATTTATTTTAAAGGCTACCAAAGCCCTTAAGTGAACACTGTAAATGTTTTTCCTAATTTACTTTGATAATAATCCAAAGCATTGGCTCAGTTGTGCATGCCTTTCTTTTTTTTCCCGGGCAGCATGCAATGGGATTTTTGGGTGGCTAACCATGGAATGATACTAATGGCTTTCTTTTTTTCTCTTCACATCCCATTCTTTTCCATACCTTTTGGTCCATATTCTCCTTTTTTTTTTCCTCTCTGTTTTGTTTGCGTTGTATGATTTTGACACCCTTCCATTCTACAGTGTGACCAAGATCAGTGCATTCAGAGCACCAAATTCGTTTTGCAGGCTGCTGCCACCCCTCTACTACAGAGTGAGCCAAGCATAACTAGTGAAGAGCTACCTTTACCAGGAAAGACTTCTATCAGTGGGCCTTGTGCAGCTCTAACTCTAGGGCAACCGACACCACCATCTTCTATGCCAAATCTCACATCAGATTCAGGTTTGACAGACATCATACCATTAAAAGAGGAGCATGAAGGTCATCAGTTTCTCACTCCTGAAGAAGCTCCATCACCCCCTGGGATGCTGCCAAGTGGAAGTCCTATCACACACAGCCATACAATGCACGTCCTGAGTCTAGCCAGCCAGGATTCATTGCATGAAGACTCAGTACGTGGTCTCGTGAAGCTCAGCTCAGTTTGAACAGCTTTTTTGAACATTGCACCGTTTCCTGGTGTCTATACAAATCTCTGCTTAACAGGAATGACACTTCAGTACCACTGTAAGACTTTGTAACATGCCTATAATGGAAACTATGTTGCATAGTGGAGTCTACTAAAAAGACAAGGTATTTTTTCGATGGAGCTATGGCATTTTTTTGAACAGGTTGCTAATGGTTGTGCTTTGGTGGTGACTGCATTTTATTTTTAAGCAAAACCAGAAAAGGTCAATAATCTTGTTTCCTGAAGCTTTGGCACACCAAGTTGGAAGTCTGCCTGTAACAAACACCATGTACAGTACAAAAGAGAGAGATTCTTGGATGTAAGTGTCATGCTCTGTGTCCTATGCTCTTGTAATACACACTTGTTAAGGCTTACCACACCTGTGGCCAGAATGATCTGCACTTACGTGTTATGCTACCAATATCTGAGAATAGAAAATTACCATTCCATTTGTTAATACAAAAAAAAAACCAAAAAAAAAAAGACTGCAGATGTGGATTTGCATGCCACGCTACAGTATGTGTTACAGTGGTGTTGGTATTAAGAGAAAGTGCTGCTTTTTTATTTGTGACTTTCAAAGTGCTGTTTCATTTAAAGACAGTACAATAAACAAATTAATGGACTATATTTTTTCAATTTATTAAATTTTATTTTAAATTTATCAGTGGTGCCTAGAAGGTGACGAATTACTGATTTGATCATGTTGCATATCATTTAACCTTCTGTTTAAGTGTTTAGAGTGAGGTATTGTGTTGTGCCATACCACAAAATTCTTCCACTCCCTAATGTGATACAGTTACCTGTGGACCTCCAATAAAATTACATCCTCTATTTCGTGGACATGTGTACAGTTATCCTTGCACAGTTTTCATGGGGAAAGAAGGGGAAATCATGACTTGGTGAGACAGTTTGTAAAAATTTGACTGGAATATATGTACAAAATGAAACTAGAGCTATGGAGGAATAGCTGGTTATGATTAGGATGGCTTCACCATTTTTTATGGTTTTGATTGAGATGTGTATTTGCTCCCATAAAAAGTACTTATTTGGAAACAGTAGAATTACCCTCTGCTTGCACTGTAATTTTATATTCCTTATTATATGGCTAAAGGGTGAGAGTCTTAAGATTCAAGACAGAGAGCTTAGTGAAGTAATCTTAAATGATTAACATTTCAGTGAATAGCTGTCCCCAGCCATCATCCTTCATTTGTATTTGTCCTTTGATATTTTAAATGGAAATTTTGATTTCATAGAGTTCTTCTGTCCTTTTTGTTTGTTTGCTTAAGAAAAGCACAACTAAAAGGTTAAAGAGATTTTTATGAGTATTTTTCATGACAGCTGAGGAGAACCTTAGTTAAGCTGAGAAACTGTAATAGCTTTAATACTGTATTTATCTGCTTTTCAGAATGTGGAACCTGCATTCTTCTTTTCTTAGGACAGACAAAGTGCAGAATGTGCTTTATCTGATTATTTTATTGTAAGGAAGCCATAGTTAAGGAAAGTACCACCAGATAAGAAGTGTAACAGTTCTATATTGTTGGCTGTGGTCATCCACCGACACCAAGCTAAAAATCTTTTTTCCTTTTTACTTTCATTGTTGAAATTGAGAACAATCAGCCTGCAGAAAATCAGTCACCCATGCTGTTGAAGGTTCAGACAAGATACTGACAAATCCCATACTCTTCTAAGATTTTGTAAGCAATCTGTTTCTATAATTGATGATTCTAGCTTTGACCTAATTCAGTGTGTAGAATATAGCAACAGTTTCTGTCTGTAAGTGCCATAATGGGTCTAACAAAGAACCTCTGGCAGTCAAACCTGTCGCAGTTATTTGAGCCACCAAAGAAGCTCTGGCAGACAAGTCTGTCCCAGCTGTTGTAACCACCCTCCCAGCATTTTCCAGAAGCTGGGACAGTCTCGAATTCTCTCTCACAGCCAAACTGTAGTGACTGACATGTCCCAGTTGGCTGATCTCCCAATAAGCCATGAGTATCAGCACTTACTTCTGTATCTGCTCTTGAAGAAGAGTCAGTGATGCTGTTGATCTTGATTTCATCTTTCTCGAATACGGGTTCACATGTATGAAGCTGTGAACATCTGCGTTAAAGCAGGTAATGGATTGAGGGCTGGAGATACTGGTCTCATAGATGTGTGTAAAGAATCTCAGCTTTTGAGTTTGTAGACCAGTACTTGATGAATAATTATCTCATAGGTGTCTATGGGTAGTTAACTGTGGATGCATTACTCGCTACAGAGAAGGGCAAGTCAAATATTTTTAATGTGGTATCAAAACTTTCCATTTGTACAAGTAACGATGAGGATAACTATTTTAAGGATATTGTTCTGTTTAAGTCTCCCTGAAATAGACAAGGGATTTTATGTTTCCAAGAATACCAGCTTCGTGACAACATTTGTATGTTATTGCCACTAGGGAGTAGTGCAGAAGGCTCTGTGCACAATAAAATTAGTGTCAGTTTTCACATGAAAGGGAAGGGAGTGGGACAGGATTAGAGTCTTTATGCTGTTTGCCATGTGCTTATGCTTTCAACCATCATTTTCTGAACTTTCTGTATTGTTTATAAGTACAGTGTGAGAATTCCAAACAAACTGGAAACAGATGTGTTAGTTTAAATGTGCCAGTTACATACTTGTTCAGGTGACTTTCTTTTAGTTTTTAAGATGATGGTCTTATTTTCTAAACATGCTGCCTATGTTTCTAAGTTTGGTCTTTGAAAAGGCACTTAATACTTTGAAATTCGTTTATATCTTTGTATCACCCTTATTTTAGGTCTCTTTTCCTCCCCATCTGCTGTTTTAAATGGTGACATCTCTAACCTTCCTGACACGCCTGCCTTGCGAGGACATCTGCTGGAAGGTTTCGGAACTAAGTACTAACCCAGGCGGAGTGGTAACCGCAGTCTTTGATTGACAGCAGGCAATGATTTAGCAGCAGGTTGATCAAAGAGATGCCTCTGACAGCAACTTTAGTCCCTTCCCCTCACCTCCATCACATCTGTCTTCAGTCGTGAGCACTCCCTTTGTTGGAAAACTTGTGTATACATCTGGAATGAGTCAGCAAAGTAGCTATTCATCACCTTCTCTACAGATTTGATTACTGATATTTTACTTTGAACTATGATTACAGAGCATGCACACTAAGGATCCAAAATTATAATCCTAGTTATTGCACAGGGGAGGTTCTATGTTTTTTTCCTTTGACAACTAGTATACTATTATTAAAATGAAATGTTTGATTTATAAATATAAAACCAAAGTTGATATTTTCAGAAAAGTAAATATTTTTTCTTAAAATCCTAAAATTCTCGAGTATGTAAAAAACTAGTTAGTTTATCTGATTTAAAATATTTATTCTGCTTTAGTTTTTTTAATCATATTTTTCCCTTCTAGTTGTCTATATAATATTCTTTGTAGAATGAAATACAGTGCTTCATAAAAAGTTTTTAAAGGCTCTTTATTCTTGTGATTTCTCAAAGACACTTCTGCCTGGAAAGGGAGTTTTAAATTTCTATCAGTTAAACAGTAATGTAATAAAAGTCCAAGTATTACTGTATTTTTGTATTATGGTACATCCTTTGACAACTTTTCATCTGTTCCTGTTAACTGATGACACAGGTAGATGTATTTCTGCATAAAGTAGTTAGTGCATCCATTAAAAATAATCTTATAGATGGAAGATAGTTGATCCTAGTAAGTGCTCATAGAAGAAACCCAAAGACCTGTGGTTTAGAATAGAATAGAATCGATTGGGTTGGAAAAGACCTCAGAGATCATCGAGTCCAACCCTTGGTCCAACTCCAGTCTGTTTACTAGATCATGGCACTCAGTGCCATGTCCAATCTCAGTTTAAAAACCTCCAGGGACGGTGAATCCACCACCTCCCTGGGCAGGCCATTCCAATGCCTGACCACTTTCTCTGTAAAGAATTTCTTTCTAATATCCAGCCTAAATTTCCCCTGACAGAGCTTAAGCCCATGCCCCTTTAGCAGCATGTCTTACAAGGGTGATGACCAACTTGTAGTCATGCAGATTTTTATTTTTTTAAGTCTATACGGTGAATATAATAGTACACAGTAAGTAAATGGTTGCCTAGTGTTCAAAATACTAAACAAAAGAGTTTCACTGCAGAACCTACAAAACTGAGCTTCTATTTGTCTCTTAGTTCCCAAATTCGATAAATTTGCTTGAAGAACAACTCTGCAATGCTATAGAGGGATCTAATCCTTACATTAGTCATCCTCTGGTTTAAATTATATGTGGGAACTGTCATCACATATCTGTTGATCTTTTTTATTTTTCCCCTTCGCCTCTTTATCAGCAGTGGTACCTTGAAGCTGATCATGGTGTATTTGCTTGTGGGCCATTTTGATCTTTGTTTTAAAAACCAGTTGCTGCCTGAATGATTTTGTTTTAAGTGCTTACATAAAACGAGGTACTACGTGTCAACACTTTCAAATGTTCTCAGTCCCAAAATATAAATGAAATGTGTTGTAGACAGTTGCATATAGATTTAGTTCACTTAAACTAGAACTGTTGTAGTTTTCAGGATTCATCTGAGTCAGGGCTTCCTGGTTTTGTTTGCCTGCCTGCAAAGATGTTGCAATATGACATCTGCCCGAGTCCACTGCCAAGACTCCCAAAAAACTCACGAGATTAAATAAGATATTTAAACCTGTGGATATCTAGATTAATTATGAATTGTTCCAGCAATTCAGTTCCATCACCGGAAGGTAACTGTCTGTTAACATTCAACTATAGCATTTGAAAATTCACCACAAAAAAGGCAAGTTGGTGAAGAGAACAACTTTTGGATGTTCTGAAGAGATTAAACAGGAGTTTGTTTCTAAGGTATGTCAGAGAGGTCAAGAATAAGAAGATGAAAAGGAGAAGACTGAGTGAAAGCGGAACAGAGGAGATTAGCAGGTGACATGGAGGAGAAGAGAAATTACCTGTAAGCTGTGGAGGGAGAGGAAGGAGTATAAACAAAAAATCTACATGGGAAGCAAAATGAGGACAACTGTCAGTATTGATCAAACAATATTTTTTTTAAAAAACCACAATTGCTCTTTGTTTTGAGTTTGGGGGTTTTTTGCCCCTGAGAAATTTCTTAAAAGTCATTCTAGAAACAATTTAATTATGGTCAGTCTTCTGAGAGAAAGTAAATGTAGGAAGATGATAAGGAAAATGTGAGTAGTTGGTCTGCCCTCAAGCTCCTCTTCCCTAATATCTTTTTCTACTTCTGTTTAGAAAATACATCTTTAAATATAAAAACAGATGAAGTCTTAGGACCGCTGAAGTTGACAGGAATCTAAAGACATTGACCGTACTAGAAGTGGTAATTGCATAACAATAACTAACTTCCATAACATTAATTGTTTTAGCATTCTGTATTTCCATACCAGAAGTACCATTGCACTGGGAAAATGAATGGTGTACTATGGTTTTGTGTTTCTTTGTGATGCCTTCATTAAATTTGCTCACCTTTTAGTAAAAGTGTTTTTCTAAGCAGTAGTCTCACCATTTAACGCGAAACCTGGAATTCAGTCAGTTTCTATGACTAGTCTGCAAGTAGGAATTAAGACTACAGGCTAGATAAACTTTGTGGTTTGCAAATCAAAAATCTGTCCCACAGAAATATATTATTTTTATATATACTAAAGTCAGTTCCACTGGCAACAAAACATCAGTGTTGGAGTTACTTTGATGTATTTTATGCTCCTCGCAACTTTAGCTACATTGCCACTTCTGAAAACTTGGAAAAAACAAAATTAAGTTTAATTCAACTATAATTTAGATCTTGTCAAACGCAAAGCTGGTAACAGCTGCTGGGACTTACTGTGTGTATTGAGGTGTAGTTATAGAAAGGACAGGAAGAGACCACCTTAAAACAGCTTTGCTGAATGTGATCTGCGATGCGAGGAGAACTCTTGGAGCCTTTCTTGAGCTCCTCTTGAAAGTACCATTTTCAATTGAGAAAAGAATGTGAGTTTAGCAGTGTAAGCACTGCTCAGCAATAACATCAGTGTATTACCAATACTGTTTGCAGCACAATTCTGAAACATAGGACCATACCAGCTACTATGAAGAAAACTAACTTAATCCCAGCCAAAGCCAGCACAACATGGTTTTGCAGGTGAGCTACAGCTGCGTTGCAATAAACAGAAAATTGGTTATAGGATTTCTAATTCATCTGCCCTGCTACCTGCCTTGTAGTACTGGAACAGTTGATTGTGGTTATTGGCTAGAATAGGAATGACACAGCTAGCCAAACTTTCGTTTTTTAGTCAAGTGTTAAGTTTCCTTCTATGTAGGTCACAGAAAATTAAAAGCGTGCTCTGTAGTGCTGACCAGTTAATTTTCTAGCAGACAGAAGATACCTAATATTTTCATGTACTTTGGTTTTCTTTCTAAATTGAAAGGAATAATGAAGTTCACAAAAGTTTCCACAGGTTCTGAAGACTTCAATTGAAAAACCTTTTGGAACACAAATGTTAAATAAATAGTACCTTTATGTATTTAGTATTTAATTTATTATCTATATGAAATTGAAATATTGAAATACTAAAAAGTCATCTCAAAGTTCTCCTGTTGTTTTCATATTCACAATGTCTGTCATAGAACCATAGAATGGGTTGGAAGAGATGTTAAAGATGATCCAGTTTCAGCCCCCCCCTGCCATGGTTAAGTGCACA
Organism: Pachyramphus minor; assembly: GCA_013397135.1. Classification (NCBI taxonomy): domain Eukaryota; kingdom Metazoa; phylum Chordata; class Aves; order Passeriformes; family Tyrannidae; genus Pachyramphus; species Pachyramphus minor. The sequence goes on from VYXB01000536.1 coordinate 206,047, forward strand.
CTCTTATCTCTTATTACAGTTACATTTGAAGAAGAAAACAAGTGCTTTATGCAATAATTACATGAGTAGCAACAGTTTCTAATATTTTTCTGTTACTCTTGAATATTTTTTCTCTCTCATATCAGAGATCTAAAATTCTCTTTCATTTCTAAATCAATGTTCTGTAACACATTGTACCTGATCATTTTTAATTATTTAATGAAGTTCTGATAGAATAAGTCAGGACTATTAAAAACAGTTCACACAAATCCGGGAAAAAACCCCAAAATCCTATTTTTTATTAATTCAGTCACAAGACTTCACAATAGTAATAGTATAACTGCAGTTGATGTGAGATGACTTGCTCTAGATTCCAGATTCTGATATCAAAGCGAGGCAGAGAAAATTCCTATCTTCCATTTTAGAGTGTCTTTTTCCTTGCATCCTCCTGTTTCTCCACCTTATCAGAAAATGCTGGGATGAAGAAACTTGGGGTCCTCCCATCTGTCAGACAGATGTGTCTGACTCAGTCTTTACCGTCTTAGCCACAGCACCACTCTCTGTGCCTCCCCAGCACCCTGGTGCACAGCTTCTCTTACTGCTGTGGCTCCTGAGAAACCCTCAGTCTGCAACAAAACCAGCCGGGCTTTCTCTGCTCCTTCATGTGGGGATGCTCTTGAAACCAACCCTGTCATTGAGATGACCAGGGAGGTTTTTTGGGAGGCACACAGGAACAGGAGTTGTTCCTCAGTTGTTCATTTTCATGAAAAGCAAAAGTTCCCTATATTTCCAAGACCCCTACCCTTTTATATAATTTGATTGAAATATATTCTTATTTAGGGGCAGGGAGACAGAGACACACCCTGGCCGTATACTTGCATAGGAAACCAGACTGAAAAAAAACCACTGCAAATTTGGATTGACAGGCTAAAATATGTTGTGGGAAAGGAATATATGGGTGAGGAGAGAGCAAGACTTATATCCAGACCTTTCTGACTAAATGCTTGGAACTGAATTTCTTCTAGCCTTTGTTTCTGTACGTATTCACATTAGTATTTTAATGCACTTTTGAAGTTTTTTGCCTTGTTACCTCTGCTTAGCACTTCAGCTGTAATGACAGGAGCATCCTACAGAATTTTACTAACACGTATGTCAAGGATACTTAAGGAGCACAGCACTGATTAGAATACATACTTAAAAAATCTGAAAGAGATGCATTTTTTCCACTGAGATGCACAGCAATGAGCTGTTGGTAACACCAGTAACAGTGGCAGATGCATTGCCTGTACATGAAAGGAAGGAGTGGGGAATGCTGCATGCAACCTGTTATATGATTCACAACAACTGTGTGCAAATTAAACTGTGTGACACACTTAAAAATTACAACTTGCTAGTACTTTTATCTTGTTCTAGATATTAGCTGTTAACCCAGCATGCTATTCATGTTATCAGTCCTTGAACATCTGCATTGTAAAGATTTATTCATACTGAGAATTCTATAGTAAAACATACTGTAAGTAATTGTTCTAAAAGCACAGAAATTTCTCTTGATATTTCTGAAGCTGGCTTTTGCTTATTTCTCATAGGAAAAAAAAAAATCTTTCCAAATCATTCCCCAGTAATAAGTAGGCAGTTTTATGTAACTAATATGTTTGAGCACTAACATGCAGTAAAGGACAAGCAGTGTCAAATCATTAGTTACGAAGATTAATTTTACAATTTGTAAGTAATTTAGAAATATAACCACATATGGGTCTTTGTGTGAAATCAAAATTTTACCATTTCAGGGGTACATAAATGACAAATACTGTACAATTTTGAGGCTGATCTAGGTGATGGAAGAATATATTGCCTCATCCTCTTCATCTGAAAGCCCTGGAATATCAATTTCCTGTCCAAGACTCATATTTTCTGTGATTTGCTTGGCACAGCAGCATGACTATCTCCAACAGACTTGCAATGGAGATATATATATATTTATATGTATATATAAATACATACATGTGCACACTCCCTGTATCATTGCAGGGGCTTATTGTGCTCCAGCTGCCAAGCTCTGCATTGTTTATTGCTGAACTTAACAGGGATGTTGTGTAGTCCCCCAGCCTGTCTAAGGCTCCCTGAATGGCAGCCTTTCCCTCAGCACACCAGCTGAACCCCCATGTCCACCCCACCATACAGCTGTTGGTATCGTTCTCTGGTAGCTTCAAGGTTATTAAGGAGGATCCACACCCACAAGCTCAGGGTGATTGCTCAAGTCTGTTTTGACTTAGAAAACCCTTATAAACAATCCACACAATTTTGCTTTATGCTTTGATTTTCTTTACACGCAAGTCCACAGTAGATAACATGGACTTTCATCCACATACACGTAATGCTGACTAATATCTGATGTCATTTTCCTGTTCAAAGAATACAAGTCATAGCATAGAGCTTCTTTCAGTATACTTCTGCAGCTCCCCAGTGTTTCTGAGTTTTACCTAAAGTAATTCCTTGATCTTATTTCTAAATCCACTGAAAGCTTCAAGATAGCAGATTACTTTGTATAAGTGGCTTGCTGGACAACTCAACCTATAAATGATTTAGTACCTGTCTTTCCAGAAGGGCTGAAGCTAGGTTATATGTTCTATAATTCAGAAAATACTTAACACATGAGTGAACAGGCACGTACAAAAAGAAATATGATTCACCCCATATTAAAGCAAATCTCTTGCTTGTAATTTTTTTTTCCTTCATCATTGTTCAGTGTTCCTCATTCCATGTTAAATGAAGTCAGGGATGTAGGATTATACATCCACGTCTAGATAGGCAACAGGAACAGCAACAATCCTGTTTAATTGTGCTGTTGCACCAGAACATTTAAAACCTACTGGATTATAAAAACAAATGTTGTTTGTTCTTTTTTCTTTCAGAATAAACTGCTTCTTTCAGTGCAGTTGGGTTCAGTGAGGTGCTATTTTGGTCCTCCAGAAAATGTACTGGTTCTTTTCCTGGGAAAATAAGTATCTGTAGAAGGCATTTGTGCTGTAAACAAGAGTGTTGTTTATCAGATCACCTTAAGATGCATCTCTTCCATTCATTTAAGTAAATGTTTATTTACTGAAATAGAGTTCATAGCTACTGTTTTTTCAAAAAGGAAAGTTTCAGCAAAAATCTTTCACACTTGCAATAATATGGGAAGTTTCTTGTGTAGTTTTTAGTTAAACTGGTGAGAAAACACTCTGTAAAGTGTGACTTTACATATGACACCTGTGTGTAACTGTGGTTACTCTTGAAATGTGAGTTTCACTGGGAATTAATATATTTGTTAATCAAAGAAAAATACTCCCTTTTTTTTTCAAGATCTGATGTAGACAAAATTAGCAAGATGGTGTGAATAGGAAAAAGTTTTGTAATAATTCCCATGAAGAAAAAGAAGAACCTCATTTCCAAGAGATAAAATTTTGTCTGCAGTCAAGATCTTCTGAAAGTCTTTTCCTACCTACCTGCAATGCTGCAAAATGGACTAAGCAACTGATAGTTTTTCCCACTGCATGTAACGGGAGTTGGCACAGGGGGTATTATACAAAACTGTGTGTTTACGTCCAGTGGTTTGATCAGCTAAGATTAAGATAAGATTAACAATTAGAAAAAAACCACATTTCATTTGACCTCTTTATTTCTATATCTGCCAAACTTTGAGTCACTGTTGCCTCAGGTTAATGTTTTACAAGAACAATTAAGTAAATAGGTTTACATCCATGCCAAGTTCAATTTTTAAAATGTAGAATCAGCACCGCTCTGCAGTGACAAGAGTTAGATGCATGTGTGACCTAGTAAACAGATTATGTTTTGTTATCCCCTCTTGTTTACTGCTTTAATGTTGCCCTTAGTAAATTCTAGGATTTGGAGGTTTTTTTGTCTTTTATAATTTCCAAGAAAGTGAAAAGCTTTTCTGTCTCTCAGGAAATTAGCTGGGAGTTTTTCTGCTTGAAGCCTCCCACTCTCAAAATTAGTGTCGTTTGTTCTCATTTAACCCATGTTCTAGGCTCTAGGAATGGAAAGCTTAGCTCAACAAAGAAATGAAATATACTTTTAAGGGTGGGGTTTTTTTCCCCACTCACATTTTCTCAGTGAGGAAACTAAATCAGAGATGTGTGGCCCAGTCAAGTCATTAAACAAACATTAGTAATTCGGTAGATTATATCTCACAGAAAGCAAAAGATACGGGTTGAGTGTTAAATCCCAGCTTAAATTCAGGAAATAGTTACTGAGAAGAAGCACTACTAGAAGGGACCCTGAAATCTTCTAACCCATCCTTGTGTCCTGACACATGCAAATACCTGTCTCTGTCACACCTGAACAGTTCTTGGCTGTGTGTAATGAGGGAGGCTTCATAGACTCTCCAGGCAATCTTCTGTTGCTTCAGTAGCCTCACCATTAGACACATTTTCTTAGGGTCTGAATTAAATCTCCCACAAAGTAACTCATTCCCAGTATCCCACATTATGGCTGTTTGGCACATGTTGGGCAGGCAGAGATTTTCTAAGCACTGGCAACCGTATTCACCTTGGGTACTTACTGAAGAATCAGAACATCTTCCTGTATTTGATTTTATTTTGATTTTTGTTTTCCTAAGCTGCAATAGAAGTGAGGAAAAGCTGAACAACTACTTAGATCCTACTATCTTACCTGAAACCGTGGGAAAGATGATGGACATTTTAAATAACTTAGTTTCAGCTAATGCATTGTGATAATCTATTTATGCCAGCCCACCCAAAATTCCTAATATGACTGGTATGATTCTTTGGAAAGAAAACTTGTCTTCCTTATGCAGTTCTGATATCAAGTTTTGGTACAACACAGATCCCTAGTCTATGAAAAGGTAGGTAGTATGGAAGTCTTCATTTTCGAGACACACGTGAGTCTGTTGGTGGTGATCATGTCTTACATTAGGCAGCACTGCACAGTGGCAGAAGAGATATTACATTTGTACATCTCTGTTGGATACTCTCAGGCATGGGGCTATCAGACAAGTTGCAAAGCTGGGTGGATAGTGCATGTGGTGCCAGTAGTTCCTGTGCTCTGGAAAAGGGATACTTCCATGAGGAATGTGGTGATGGTCTGACCACCCATTGAGTGGGTGGTCATTCATGTTCTGTGTATATCATGAATTTCATATCTTCATCTCGTTCAGTAATTTAGATCTGTTGGGAGATGCAGGGGGAAGGAGAAGGGGAGAGGAAAGGAAGGGAGTAAAGAAGGACATGTATTTCTACAGGGATGAACCAATACATTTATTAAGTCTAAGTAAGGAGGTTATTTGTACGCAGTTCTGTGTTTTAGGATGTGTTGTACTGAAATTATTTGGATATATGGAGCCTGTGCTTCACTTTTACATGCAAGTTCTACTTTCTCAATACACAGAGTAAACAGATTTTATTCTCCAGCAGTTGCCTTCTGATTGCTCTGTGGAAAGGACTTTGAAAGCAGCACATCCCCTGCTTTTGCCCCAGAGAAAATGGCAAAAATAGCAAATACCTAACCAAATGCAACCTAATATGGAATTTCAAGCTACCTACCAATTACAAAGTATTTGCAATGTTTAGTTAATCCCTCAGGCTCCCTTCTCAGTCCTGGGGACCTCCCTATTAATGTTCCAGTAAGCGCTGAGTCTACTTGTTCTGGTGTGAAATATCCTGGGCCTCAGCTGTTCCAGCAGCAGTCACTCCTCCTCCGAGCATGAAAACTGGTCAGTTCAGGAGTCCTTAGCTCCCTCCCCTCCCACACTAGAAATACAGTCTGTTTCTGGGAGAGATTTATTGCTGCATTTATTTATTTATCAGAGAACTTGAATTAGGCAGTTCTCTGATGAGAGGCTGTGTAGGGCCAGAAGGGTGCTAGTAATCACTGGCAGGCAGTGTGTGCCTTGTACTGTGTTTCATGCTATAAGGGCATTCAAAGGATTTGAAAGGGAGCTCTAAGGAGCGAGTGAAAAGCGTGTAAGCCAGAAAGTTTGGGTACATGTACCTCCTGCCCTAAACAGGCAACTACACTTCCAACTGTTCAGGCTTTTCCAAAGTAATTTCAATTATTATTTACAAATGGCTTGATGGGGTAAAAACATAGGGTTGCAGAGGAAGAGAGAAGTATGAAAGACAAATAGAGCCTAGAATGCAAGTTAGCCTCTGTTTCAGCTCAGCACTTGGCAGAAGAGAACTTCTGAAAAGATTGGCATTTCAGTGAGCAGAGGTGAAGGTAACAGTCCTCAGAAATCCTGTAAAAATGTCACTGACCTGGAAATAACAGAGTTCTGAACTGGCCACTTGGCTGAAGCTATCCCTTACACAGGGAATTGGAAACAAAAAGAAGCAGGAAACACAAAAGAAAATTATAATAGCCATTGCTATGGAAATTTGATGCTTCAGAAACACTCAGACCTCGTGATCTTATGTTTTTTGTTGAGCTGAAAGCCCTGTTCTGAATACAAGACAGTAGCACTATGGGGTTTTTTGTAAGACTGGGAACCATTTAAGGCACGTCTGCACAGTAATCGTAGGATAATTAATCTTGGTGTTCAGTCAGTAGAGCCAGTCATCTGGAGTAAGTGTGACATGCAGACCTACCCTTAGTGAGTGAGTCGTCAGTCATGAAGCTGGATTGCTGACTGGCTGGGTGATCTCAAGCAAGTTGTTTATTGTCCTCATGTTTACTGTACCAAATGTTCTACAAACTGGTTGGGTTCATTAGGGGAACTAATGTTGTGTTACAATACAAAGATGCAGTTCCCAGGCAGAAAAGAAATTTCGCCTAATCTTCTATTTCCTCATATGTAGAATGTGGTTTCTTGCTCCCTCACTTCCCTCCAGAGAGGAATTGCATTTAGTTAAATTTGCTTACTACACTGAAAACACATACCAGAGATTTTGAACTTGAGAATTCCGAGGTTCAGGTTTATCATTTTCTGCAGTTCCTGGGTGCTCCAGGCTGATGGAGTAATCTGTGCTGTACTGTGACGTGGTGTAAGTGTACATTATAGTGCGTTATAGATTTGTCATGGATCAAGTATTTTTCCCACAGACATTTACTATATGTATTTACTACATGTGTGTGTACACGTGTACCTACACCTGAACACATTGTAATAACTATATTGGTGTATAGATAAATGTGTTCTGACATTGATAGTCATGGCAGGTTACAGGCAACAAAGAGGAAAATTGCTCCCCTATCTGAGTTATTGTCAGGTATTAAACTGTCTCTGTTCAGGGATGCTTCATTCTTGCGCTGTCCTGTAAGGAGAGAAAATGTGACGATGTTTCACTTAAATTAATTAAAATAAATAAATTAATTATTCCATTTATTAATATATAATTATTAAGAAATAAATATTTTACTATTAACTGATATATAATGCAAAGTATCATTATATTTCTTAAGTGGAATGCATTTACTATGGTTCACTGCTGAAAGAAAGTTTGTGATAACTTTGACCATATATTAGATGCTAAACAGGGATCTAATGATAGCTAAAATAATGGTTTCCAAAATCTGTTTCTCAGACTACCTGCAATTTTTTAACTTCTTGATAATAGTTCATAAAACAAATGAGCTGTTCTTGTTTGCTGTTGCTGCTGCACTAGACTTAACAGAAGCCCTAATTTATAATTTGTTTTTTAATTTATTACCCCAGTAAGAAAAAAATGGCTGTCATTGCCATAAAGATGTTATCAGTCGCTAGCAGAAGGAAGAGCAGTCATTTTCACAGTCTAGGAACTGAACTGAGAACCTCTGGCTCTGCCAGACTATTCCAGGCAGTGTTTCTGCAGTGTCTGCCAAGTCACATGATTTTGTACCAAGCTGAAACCTTTTCCTGCTCTTCCAGAATCTGTGGGGACAGATTGTAGCCCAGGTTCAGAAGATCTTGGTGCAGCTTTGTTGGCTTCATTATAAATCTGTCCTTCAGATTTCTGAGAGTTGCACAGGGGTTCAGACCTGCTAAGATGCTGAAATGCTAAATCATGTCTCTTCTCCCCCAGCTGCCTATCCAAGGTATCAAGGAAGCACTTTTCTGTGGCATTTTGCTGCCACTTTCCAGATCCTGAAAGTTTTTATGGAGTCCTTATTGCTTATACCACAGTGTGAAAGAGATGAATCCTACATCATGGTCATAGGTGGGATGGAACAGCTCTGGATGGGATTATACAAAAATGTCTTTAGTCTCTGTGCTGCCCCAGCTGGTGACAGCTGAGAGCTCTGCTGCTGCTCTCCAAGTAGCAGGTTGGTGTCCTATAAACTGCTGCAACCCAGGCTTATCTGATAATATCTTCAGGAATCCAGTGCAACAGAAAAGAGCTGTCAGAGTGCTAGGATCCACGATTCCTCATCCAAAAGGAATGCAGTACAGGTGCTACACAGTCATGGTGCCACTGGAGATTTACTCTCCAGTGTGGAGACCTGGCAATGACATCAGCCTTAGAGCCTTTTAGTGCTGCCAGGGTGGTTCAAAGCAGTGACTGTGCAAACCAGAAACTAGGCCAGTCCCTTTTTAAGCACATAGAGTTGGAAGAGAAGAGGAGATATTCTGACTTCTTATACTTGGGCTGTGGCCTGAATGAGTGTATCTCGTTGGCATAGATTAACTGTATTTGCCAATGTCTTGCAGACTTGTGTGCTGAGAGAGTTGGGAAGCAGTGATGAAATGGTATTGTCCTAATGCTAGGGCTGTCCTTAGTGGATGCAAAATAGGAAAGGGAAGACAAATGTCCTTCTAACTTCCTTCCCTTGCAATCTAGAACTATCTCCAATGTGGACAGCGAGTTTTCAAGTATGCCATGTATACCAATAGCTATGACTCCTTCCATACATTCATGGTTATCCAGAGCTGAACATGTGCCTGTGCTGTAGCTGTCCTTGTTATCAATTAGCCTTTTGGATCCCTTTTATTACCTCCTAAAATTGTGCAAACCAGTATTTTCTGTGATGTGGGTTTTTGCATGGTACACAGGCCTATATCCGTAACATAGTCTTATTTCTGCACATCTTGTCCTTTCAACCCACATTTCAAGATGATTCAGATATCTTCATGTTGGCTAAAATGACTACACCTTTGAAGGGTAGATATGTTATTTTCAGCCTATCATTAAATCATATTGGAATTTGAATGACCAGCTTTCCATGTTGAAGTTGGGGGGGGGTTGTTTGTTTGTTTTATTGTTTTGGTTACTTTAATAAGCAAACATATTGCAAAGAGAGGAGGGTTTCTGACTTCAGTCAGCCAATGGCAGTGATATAAGGGGAATGAGGACCAGCTGTATCTACTTGGCTTGCAACTGCTCTCCCAATGCCCAAAGGAACAAGAAAAAATACCAAGAGCTCAGTGAATTTTATTTTATTCTGAAACATTTACTGTATACAAATGACCTTGCTGAAATGAATATGAATAAGTTCTTTCCTACTGAAAAGGTCAGAAAACTGTAAAGAACTTTTCTAAATTAAGGTCATCTCAGCAAACTTCAGGAAAAAATTAGTTTTTATCTCTATTTTTCATTAGCACTAGTGCAAAAGTAAAAAACTGTTATGTAGAAAAGTCTGGACAAATATTATAGTTTTGTTCTCTAAAAATCAACTACTAGATCAAATCTGTTCAAATTAATTGGATTTAGGCATTTATTTCTTTTTGTTTAATTTCCTTAGAGAAGGAGTAATGGCATCTGTGGTGTCCTAATAAATCATTTGAATTAATTTGATCAGGGCTGGTTTCATGTGAAAAGGTTCCTCAACTAGTTAATTTATTTATTTATTTCCTTGCTATTTAATACTTGTAATCATTTTGAGACATCTCTGTACAATTAATAAAACAGAAAGTCAGAGCAAGTTTCAGAAGTAGAATGATGTGTTGCTATAGGTTGCAAATTTAAACTTTGCCTCTTCTTTAGGCTTAATTACAAATACAACATAGAACCAGAGCAGTTATCAGATCATTGATCTGTTTCATGTAGTCACAGTTGATTGCAATGGCTAGATGGAAGATGCACTATATCCTGGCATGAGCAGTGAGGAAATAATCTCTCAGAGGAAAGGCAGGCCCAAGATATGAAGCTTGATGACTTTCAACCATTTCATAACATCCAGGATGATGATGTTCACTTTTTGTTTAAAAAAACAAACAAAAAAGGTGGGGTTCCCTAGAAATTCCCAGTGCTTTTCATTCCTACTAAGATCTTGGCATTTATGATTCATGAAGTAGTAGGTTTCCCTGATTAGTCAATACATGTTTCCTCGCCAAAAATAATTTTTCAAACACATCAGTTATCTATCTTTTTTGTTGGTTTTGGGTTTGGTTTTGTTTTGTTTTCTCCATGGCCTTCTGAGGCAAAGCAAATAGATGGATTGCTTATCTGTGGTGCTAGGTCATCACTTAATTTAGGCTTACTGCAGCTTCTTACACATAGAGATGATGCAGGGCCAGTTCTTGAGAGCAGCACTCCCTGCAGATGTTATACAGGTTCCTCTTCAGAAGCAAAGTTCAGGACCCCCTGGCCTGTCTCCAGCCTTCTCCAGGACTTGCATCCAGTTAAATAACTTAAAAAAAATGTGTTCAGCCTTGTTCTGTTTTCAAGGTTTGCCCCAAGGCAAACACCACGGGAATTCCTTTTAGGCTACCTGGCCTTTGGAGTTGAACTGGAGTACCTCCTTTTGTGCAAGTGCAAGAAACTGCAGAGTTTTAACCATCAAAGTGTTCATTTAAATGTAGAAGTGTACAAAACCTTCTTCAGCAGAGGCTGAGAGAGCATACATTAATCTCTCCATAGAGCATCTTTCACAATAAGGTGGACAGACGACTGTTTACGTGGCACTTTCACAGTGCCTGCATGGGAAGCTGCACTGTTAATTAGGGCCTACAAACCCCACACATGCCGTTTTCACTTCTGACCCCCTGATATTTGTGCAGTGGTGGCTACAGCCTTGTGCTCAGTCTCTGATGTGTTATTTGCTCTTAGAGTACATTTCTATAAACCCATAGGGGTTCCAGCTAATGCAGTTGTATTCCAGAGAGCTTTAATTGTGCCCATGCATTTCCTTTCCTCTCCTCTCATACCTGCTTTTAGTGAAAAAAGACCTTGTGATTGGAAGGGCAGGAAAAGCTGACCACCGAGGCTGGGAGGCTCTGGGAGAAATGCTCAGGCTTTCCTCAGGCAGCAAGAGACTGGGGCAAGAAGGGTTTGGCTGCCTTGTGGTTGCTTGTGTTGTTATCTCTCAAAGCAAAGAGAGATTGCCTGAATGTCAGTGTTTTCATAGCCTTTGTGCATGACACTTGTCACCTTCACATAGCATTTTTTTTTAAAGGGGTGCATTCTGCTGCCTGCTGTGCTGATATCCAGCTGAAGTAACTCCATCACTACTCCGGTTAACTGAAGAGTTTTGTTTGAAGAAGTAATTTCCTCAGTGAATAGAAGCAGAATAAATGAGTTCTCCCAAGGTATTCTCAGCAGAGGTCATTGGTTTAGATTGTGTACAACAGTAATGGTGCAATATAACCATTTTTTCCCAAGTTAGGGAATTTGAGGCTCAATCAAGAGTCTCTGCAGAAGATATTCCCTCAGCAAAGAACCTAAAACCTAAAACAGCTTTACTTTTAGCAGGACTTTTTTGTGACCTTTTCCTTATCATTTTGCTGTGCTCAGCAAGTCATGCCTAAGGTGTTTTTTCCGTCTCAGTAGAATTCCCTCTGGGTTTCTAAAACACGGTAAAGAAAACCATGCTTACTTAGCTAGTGGTGAAAGTATTTTGAATCCACCTTCTGTAGTTGACAAGCTGTAGATGCTAAAAAGGGTTTTGTCATATTATGTATTCTGTCTTCTCAAGGTGCAGTTGGTCTATGTTGTGTCTTCTCTCTTCAGGATGGATTTGCAAAAGAGAACTTCAGATTAACAAAGTAGGATCATTATTATATCCCACTTTACTTTTGAGCCTGGAGTTTGTTTTCTTTCTGCCAAACTTTTTTACTGTCCTCTCTTCCTGCAATTCCTGCCTTCCCAAATGTTAAACTGTTAAGTAACTAGCACTTCAGAGCCAACCTGAGTCCTAACAGATTGCAAACCCACTGTGAAGCAGAATGTCCTTCCGCATGAGGCTGGACAACATTCATATTGCAGATTGCAGGGGTTTTTTCCCATGATTATCCATGTACTTGATATGAGCACATGAATTTATGCAGTAGTATTTAGTACATTTTTTCATAATATAAATTTGTGGGATTTAATGCACATAATCCATTACTGTGCACACAGTATTGGTTAAATCCTTCTATTGAAGTATAGCTTCTGTGAAGAACAGCTTGCCCAAATCCTACTTCTGAAATAGACAGTGGGTATCTCATCATGTGACATATTAGTCATTGAAATATCTTTTAATCAGGTTTTTAAGCAGCATGCTTTGGCTTTTCTTCTCTAGATGTGAGATCTGAAAAATTACCTAAGACCAGCTCATTCTTTCTGCAAAAAGAGGCCTAGGGTAAGATGAGGGACAAGAATTTCTGCTAGCAACTGCACCACAGTCCCTTGCTGGGGATACTATGGTAGGGTCTATCACAGTAACCTTCCCAAGGGGTACCAACACCTGGGACTTTATAAGACCTAGTAGAGGACTCTATGCTTCTCTGTAGGAGCTTTCCCCCATTTCAACTCCCTGAGGTGCAGCTGCTTTGGGATATTCAGTTGGCAGTAAGGGTATGTCACCGTTGTCTGAGGGGCTGGTTCAGTACCTGTCACTGTCACATCTGAACGGTTCACACTTGTTCTTGTGACAAGCCCAGGACGTGTGCTGGCACACTGCTGGTAGCTCTGGTAGCACATTGCACCTTACCCCTGCTCAGTCTGCCTGTGCTCCTATGCTAAGGTGGTAAGTATAGTTGGGCTTCTCCATCACCTCCCTTCAAGTCTTGGAGATGGACTGTTTGTGCCTTTGATTTTGCACCAGCACAGTCACACCCAGCTAATAAAGACCAGCTCTGCAAAGATAGTGGGTACCTTCTACCTGCTTCGGAAATTTTGGTAGGGGTGCATGTGCATAAATAGGTGACTAGTCCTCAAACTACTTTGCAGACTTCCTGTGAAACATCTGAGTAGGGCCACGTTGGAGCAGACAGTTGAAGTATGCCTTCCAAGGCCAACAAAATTGACTTTCTCCTTCTGACCTCTTTTGGAGATGAAAAAAAGAAGTCAAGTCTTATGTTCCTGGCCCACCCCAACTGCATTTCCTCCCCAGAGCAAGCCCCCAGTTTTGCCTTGTGGATGGTAGCCCATCATTGCTCCTGCTTATGGATTGTGCCCTGGGAGGCTGGGATGTGTGAGGTGCACATAGGGCCAAGTTCTGATTTCTACCTTTGCTAGACACTTCATTGCTGCATCCCTGCAAGAGAAATAGGAATTACAAAGCAGCCAGCCAGCTTGTGCCCTGGCAAGTATTCAAGCTCTGCTTAGAGTAGCTATGTTGGCCAGAACTGCACAGCTCTCTCTTCTACCTTCATCCTGGCTAAATAAATGCGGAAAGACACCCCACACTTAAAGAGCATTTCAGTGTCTTCACTGGTGCTTTGAAATATTTTCCTATCTCTTTCATCTGTTAATATTGGCATGTGCCTGTGTTGGCAGCTTTCCTGCTTTTGTCAAAAGCCATTGGGTTGGTCTGTTAAGCTTCCTTTGGCTCCTGCAGCCAAATGATGAATGACAACCTCTATCCTTGGGGGTTTTTTATGGCTGAGAAAGAAATGCCACCATATCAGGATTTTAAAATCTAGAAACCAAGAAAAAAAAAAAAAGAACTGACTATTCATTGTTAATTCATTGACTATTCGTTGTTAATAATAATAGAACCACAATGTTATACTGCTAGTCACATTATGAGACTCATGTGGCAGTAAAGAACCCATACCAAAGGTCACAGAATTTTGAAATTTTGCTAGGAGGAAATTCTCCAGGCCACAACACAGTGACATAAGTCTTCATTCTATATTGGTTCAGCCATTTGGGCTGCACTACTTGCCTCTCATGTAGTAGATTTGTTGGTATAATGGTTGGTATATACGAGGTCCCTTGCTGTCAGCAAGGACACATGGATATTTTCCAAGGCAGAGCAGTTAGGGAACTCCTTCAAATGCCTCTCAGTGTCCAAGGCTTGGCCCATTAGTCCTACCTGCAACCCTTTCTGTGACCTCTTTCCAGAGGGAATGTGACAGCCAGCCACCATCTCTGAACTGGGGGGTTCACAGTGTTGGTAAGCCCTGGTAAGCCATGATTTCTTTCGTTACAACAGAAAGACAGAGAATAACTTGGTGTCTATGTTATACCAGCTGCAGGGAGCTGTGCTGCTGAACCTCAGGAAAATCGCTTTCAGACGTTAAAGATTAGCAGCAGTATACCTTGAGTCACAGCATGACTCTGACCCTTGTACTTTGCCCTGTCACTGCTGCAAGCTGACTGCCCTGGGGAGAGAGCTGCTGCCTCTGCTCTCCAAAATAGCCCTCCTATTTGTTTCCTTGGGAGAACTGTCTTGCCCAGTCGAGTCCAGATGCTTTGTCCTTTTTCAGCGAGGGAACTAAAGACAGAAAGGTTAAACGACTAAGTAAGGCCAAACAATGAGTCAATACCAGCAGTTAAACTGAAGCTCATGAGTCCTTGGCTTCTGCTCCTGTGTTTTCTCTCCTGCTCGAGGAGACGGGAAGCTGAGAGGCAGGCGCCTGTGAGAGAGGCAGCCTGCAGAGGACTGAATAAATACTCACTTGTGTGTGAGTGAACACAACCTTGTCTGTTTGCTCCTGGTGCCCTGAGAAGGAGTTCAGTGTGTGCTCCTGCCATAAATTGGAGAGCCAGATCCTCTCCTGCACTGCAGCTGCTTTGTGCTGCCTGGAGGAGCGTGCCCCCAAGACTGGCATGGCTGGACAGGAGAGTACTACCTCAGGCTTAGTGTGCTGTGCCGTGACAGCTTTCTCTGGATCTGTTGGAGTGCTCATACCTTGGGACAGAGGGCTTGTGTGCACCTGCAGAAGGCTGGCAAGGAAGCACACCGAGGTACTCCTCCAGCCTCCATAATTTGGAGCACATGGGAACCAAGATCCACTTCGCATCCGAGTTCTGAGCAGTCTCCTTTGCCGTACTTTGCAGGACTACAAGGAGAGGAAAACATGTTATAGTGTTAACTCAACAGATGAAAATAGCTCTTCTGAAAGCATTCCATACTTTTGATCAGTATTATTAATGTTATGAATCCAGATGGTTTGAGTTATGAATCTGGATGTTTTGATGCCAGATTTCAGTCCAGACTGGAACTTGCACACATGAAATCCAGCCTCTCCATGAGAGAGTTGCTCATGGAAAGAACAATATACCTTAAAATGCAGTGAATGGCAATATTAGAAATCATTTTCTTACAGTGTCACTTGATGTGCATATAAAATTTAAAAAATTTACTGCTTTACATTTTTAATGTGTGACTTTTTGAAATCTGATGAATTTGCCAGAGGATAGTATGATGCTTGAATTAAATAAAGCAAGGAGGCTTGTATTCCTGGCCCTGACGGTATGAGGTGACCGAAAGGTCACCTTCATTGTCCTCCTGCCTTTTTATTCCAAGATACTTCTGACTGTTTCCTGGCTTTGTTTAGCAGAAGCATTCAGCTCTGTCACTGAGCTGACAGTCACTGAGGCTGTCGTGCTATATTTATGCTTTATGCAATATTTGTGTCTAAAAAACCTCTGTCTAAACAGACTCCATGTCAGTAAGAAATGACCTTGGAACAAATGGTCTGAAGTCCCAGAAAGCTCATCTTTCCCGAAAGTGACTAATGTGAGGCAAATGGAAAATACTGGTCTGAAACAAGTCTGATCCAGCTGCATGCATCTGATTAAAAACATCAATTACTAGACATCTAAACCAAATAAAATATGACACATTTTGATTAAATGAAACCAGGAAAGTTACCATTTTTAGGATGTGTTTAAATGTGTCAGTACCTATTATCTCTTATACTGATGCTTTTGGTATCTATTTAAATGGATTCCAACACACAGACAATATATGCTGTAACTTCTACCCCAAATTACTTTTGTTTCCTTGCATCCAAGATGGAAATTCTTGTCCCCGTTGGTGATCCTTTTCAAGATCAAATACAGCTGTTTTTCCTGTAAGTCAGCTGCTTCTTTCCAGCTGGCCTTCTGTGCAACTGGTTTTTTTTCAGACCGTGTATAGGTCTATCTGGAGTGTTTTCACTATAATCTGTACTCTACATAATCATAGGAAAATGGTTCTCCAAAACTTTCAAGTGTGTAACAAAGTATAAAATCTGAGGAAATCTGAGAACTCAGCTAGAAAGGTAGAAGTCAAGATGAGGAAAATTACATTGCTTCAAACACAAAATGTAATCATCAGTATAGCTTAATTAAAACAAATTCGTGTCAGCATAAGCATAGGCATACAGCTTTGGGAAGAGCTGAAAATGCTTCTTAGCATATAGGGTACCATTCTTCTTAGTTCTTAGAATACCTAAGAGTCTAATTCTAATATTCTAAATACTTTTGTGCTTTCTGGAAAAAAAAAAATAAAAAAAAGCTCAGTTCTTCAGTTGAAAAGGAAATCTAATTCTTAAAGGTGCATGTTCCATTTAGGTATCAATAATCATAATCACCTACTTCTAAAAATGAATTTAATAACTACAGCTAAACTGTAGTGGACATAGCAAAAATGGTGGCAAGAATTACTTCAGAGAAGATATGGCACTGGATGTGGCACTTACTGCCATGGTCTAGTTGACAAGGTGGTATTAGGTCATAGGCTGGACTCGATGACCTCAGAGATCTCTTCCAACCTAGTTGATTGTGTGATTCTGTAATTCTTTCACAAATAAAGCAAAGTGCAATATTCATAGCATATCTTTAGGGTGCTGGACTGCTTGAACTACTCTGATCTGCTGAAATTTGGGCAGGTGGCTTGACAGGGGATCGTGCATAGCGTGTAAGGTATTGATACACCTTCTAGTTACAATGCACTGTGGCAACATAAAGGACAACATAAAAATGTGGATTTAAGAACTAGTTTTCAGGAAATTCAATCTCCAGTGAGCAGTTTGGGATACAGGGCAAAAAAGTACAGGAAATAAAAGCTGTATGAGATGATGTATGATAATGTCCATGTATGTTTTTTAATAATTTATATTAGACAGAAACAGTAGTGGGACAGCAAATGGGATTGTTCTTGGATCCAGCATGAAGTGGTTTCAGAATACTCCAATGAAACAAGAAGAGCTGCTTCAATTCAGCAGCCCTTACTTCTGCCCAGTTTTTTTTGTGGAAGGGAATGTCCTCTTCTCTTTCAGAGGATGGCAAAATAAAAGTTGCCTCAGAGTGAATCCATCTGCCTCCACAGCATGTTCTGCTATCCGTGTAACAACAAGGTGCTAACAGTTATCCCTTATCCCTCTGACATATCGCTCCAAGGCAAACAAGGAGTTAACCTAACAACATGATACTGTTCAAAAAATAGCCTCCTCTCTCAATTCTTTTTCCCCAAGTAAAAAATACTGTTCTGGTGAGTGGAGAAGTAGGAAAGGGAAATGCTTTTTTTGTAGAATAGAGGCCCCTTAGTTGCAGGATACCATCCATCTTCTCAGGATGTGTCTGACATTGAAGTTCCTCCACTGGCTTGTGAAAAAGAAATATTTTATCAAACATCCTGAATTTTGCTCTTGTTTGGATCTAATTATGTCATTTGCCAGTCAGGACAGTTCTGAGATTCTTAAATATGCAAAGATACTATGAAGTTCTTTGAAGGTCTTTTTGTGATATATTTCGAAATTATGCATAAACCCAGTTTGAAACAGATGCATACAGATATAGCAGTGAAGGTTGATTAAAGCTATGTAGGTCATTAGAGTGAAATTCAAGATTTGTGTTTACATTCTCACTGCCTCCACTGGATGTAACCTTGAAAGTTGCTGTATGATTTCATGGAAAAGAAATGTTGACTCTTGCCTAAGGACCTGTGTCAAAGCTATTTCTAAATCTAATTATAATCTAAATTATATAAATTCTTATTGTGTATAATAATTGTTGCTTCCTCCAAAGTATTTGTGACAGGAATCATAGCAACTGTCAAGAGATAGCTTTTCCAAGATTTCTATGTGCTGAGTGCAAGACTCTTCTGGAAAATTTTTCATGTAATGTCTACATGTAAGATGAGCTCATTTGAAAATGAAACAATGTGTGTATTTGGAGAATTTTTATTTTGTGGGAAAAAGTAGTCAGATATTCCACATAGGCAACTTATACAGAGCCAGTTCTGGGTTTACTTGTGTTTACTGGGTCATTTTCTTCAGCAGGTCTCTCTGTAGGGACGAGAGTACAAGGAACTTAGAGAAAAAATAGGGGACAGCCAATATTGTTTTGCAGATGAAGTTCAGCACTAGCAACCATACGTGACACTAGCACTGTGTATTTGCATTGCTCCAGCATAGATTGCTTCTCAGAGACGTGATCTTGTCACTATGTTTTTCAGGCTCCTCCTGAATTCCTTATCACATGGTCCTTATTTGTGATTATTGCATCAGAATAGCATGAATAGGCCCCACTGGCTGAGGAATGATTTGGGAGAAGAGTGTGATTCACTTCATGAAGAAATTTGGCCAGCAAGTTATTAAAACATGCGCGTGCGCACACACACCCACGCACACAATGCAGCCATATCCAGGGAGGAAATGTAAATAATGAGTAGCAGAGAGTGGATTAAATGCCTGCTGACCCACCAGAGTTAAAGAGCTGGGAAAAGGAAATGGCCTATAATCCAGAGCAAAGCATGTGATCAAACAGCAGCAAACTCATGGTTTAGGAATGTTTCCAGGCTGCAGTGATGAACCACTGAGTGTTTTTCTGAGTGTGAGCCCTCAGGTGAAGAGGAGATGTTGGCCAGAGCGGAAGTGACCTTGACAACAAGCTCACTGGCACAGCTCAGGGGCTTTTCTGAAGTGAAAGGCAATACAGAGAACAGCAACACAGAGCACACAGATAGAGTTTAATTGTAAGATTAGGATTAAATAACAATTTGTCAAGGCTTAACAGCACAGCTCCATTACGTGTTTGAGGCCAGATGCTATTAGCATCTAGCTCAACAAATGATAATTGCTTTAATTTTCTTTTGAAGGTAGCATATACAAACTGCAAAGGAATTAAGTTGTAAAGGCAAGAGTGACTTGACAAAATCCATGAGGGTTTTCTCCCTTCTTTGCCACTGCAAAGATGGTGAGACATTCAGATTTTGGTCTTGAAAACTTGTGATCAAATATGATGTTGCTGTAGACCTATCAAAATCAGTGCAGTTATCATAAGGATGGATTCAGTCATATTTCTGTGATCACGGAATGGTGTATCCTTCTTAAAAATATAGTATTTGAACAAAATGCCTAAGAAACCTTAACATGCTCCGAAGTTTTTAAAGTGCATATGAAGATTTTACCAGAGTAAGTATGGGTAGCTGAGTATATTTATACAATAGCTCTCTGTGATATCCTGTAAAATAGGTTATCTTTTAATACTGTAAGTACCTTCAAAAATAAGTTATCAAAAAACCAAAGACTTAGAGACAAGATAGCACAGCAAGCAAAACTACCTGTCCCTGCATAAACAGGACTCCTGTGCTCCAGAGAGAACAGACATCGCTGGTGTGGCCAGCACCTTGTAGGTATCAGTGCTGCTGTAAATGAGGGTTTGGCTGTCACGAGCTTCCATGACCTCGTTGCTCACAGAAGTTTCTGTTGTCCGGGCAGAACTGCTGTTGCTGTGGGATGCCAGCCTCTCCCCCCGGCAGAGGACTGGGTGAGGAGGGCAGTGAGGGGAAACTGCACTAAAACTTGACAAATCCCTGCTGTTACTGACTGCTTTAGGAACTGCAAGAAGCCAGGAAATACAGGACTTATCCCACTCTACCTCCCCAATTGCTATGACGGAGAGTCCATGGACAGCAATAACCTAACTCTGCAGCCTTCTGCAGAGTGGTGGGTTTAAAGGGCAATCAATTTAAATTTTATAAAAAGACAGCTCTGCCTGTTGGCAGGCAACAACTGCCTGCTCATTGTACTGAGTCACGCTCCCTTTAACAAAAAGAGGTTAATCTGTCTACCCAACAACAGTTCTGATTTGTGGCCCACATAAGTCTTGATCCAAAGCTCGTCCACGGTGAGTAAAAAGTATCTGTCAACTTGGGTGAGACTAAAACTGTCAAGGTTCCCAGTGTTGAGATAAATCTGTGCAATGCCTCTTTGGCTACAAAAAGTAACACATAATGTCTAGTTTTAAGAATCAACGTGAAGAGTGTAGACTTCAGCAGAGTGTGGTGTTTGAACAGAGTCCATGCCAGTAGATTGTTGAACAGAGTTAATTCAAGAATTCCTTTGCTTCCCAGGCTGTAAAGTCTCCATGTAAAAAACTCCAAACCCAACCAAACAAAAAACCAACCAAACAAAACCCCTAAACAAACACAAACAAACAAACCTCCCCCCCTCCACCAAACCAAAACCCAAACAAACCTTCAGCTTTATTCATGCTATTATGCAAAGCTCTAAAATTTGGGGGGTGGGGGGGAGCAGATAAAGAGGTTTTCGATTTCCTGAAGTTTGTGAGAATGTAAAACATTTTATTGCGCATTGAACCAGTATTTAAGTGCAAAAACAAATTTCCTGTAGTCAAAAACTCTCTCTGCTTTTATAAATCCAAATGTACGTATTCCATCAACTCAGGCAAAGCCAAAAGGGTTTGAAAATTGGCAGAAAGTTTTTATAATGAACAATTAGCATTTATCTCACAAATAATATCACTTTGTTTCAGTCTTCAATACAAAAAAGGCATCTGAGTTTTAAAAGACTATTCAAGAAATCATTACCATAAACTTAGAAACACATTTTGCACCTGGGAACAGGGAAAATGGAAATTAGCAAGCTGTACCATCCCTTAATTCTCCCCCTTGGAGATGGCCCCGGATAAAAAGCTGCTGCCTCCCATGCCAGCATCTGGTCTAGCATTTTCAATAGCAAGAGAGGAGCAGATCTTGTCCGGGAGCATTGTCTTTTGTGGGGACAAATTATCTGCCACAAGTCCAGGGTGGAGCTGACACAAGGCACTTTGTGAGATAGCCACAACCCTGTGGCTAAACCGTTCTCAATCTGTTAGCACTTTGAATTTACATATGGTCACTTTTACAGTATTTTCCTCCCACTCAAAAATGTTGCAGTTCCTGAGAATTTGAAGTCCTATGGAAAATTTTTTTGGGGAAATATATTAATCCAATATTATCATAAAATATTGCTTGATTAATACTGTGTATTAGGCTATGTTTACTTCATAGACTTGGTTAATGAGGCCAGAACCAAGAACTTTTATTCAGAGGTAGAGTCCATCTGCCTACATTTTAACTCAGTAAATCAAGGCAGACATCTGGTTTCTCTTCTTCTGGTCCACTGACATCTGCACCCAAAAGTCTTGTTCTGGCTGTTGGATAGCACAGAATAATTTGAGGGACCAGCTCCTCTGCCCAATAAAGCTACTGATGTCACAGAGAGGATGTAGTAGACTGAATTCTGTTGACCTACACAAGGTCTACACTTTTGGACGATGCTTATCCATGGGTCCCTTTCTCCTTTTTTCATATATTCATGTGTTACCTCTTGTAATTTGGTTTTACTGCAATATATGACTTCATATTATAATACTGTTGAACTTTTACCTATTTGATCAGCAGAGGTGGTGGAATTGGGAGTTTACTGCCAGCTCTTCCACATGCTTCCCATGCAATCTTGTGTACCAGACATTTGGGCTGGGTAGTATCATCCTTACTCATGGTGATGAGCATTTAAAACACATGAGCAGTCCAACTGACTGCTACAGGTAAGATGTGAGTGAGTAATCACTAACCCAAGCAAAGGTTATAAACTCTTCTACATCTCTGCACCTGGGTTAACTACTTGGAAAGAGCATTATTCCATTTCTTTGATGAGCGCTGCAAGCTAAAATACCTTAGCAACTTGAGAAGAAAGATACTGCAGAAGGGTAGTGTAATGTCAGTATGAAGTTATTAGGCTTCTCATCCGACATTGTGATATTCAGTAGCCTTGATAATGCGCTCTCTTCAAAGCCCCAAACAAGAGACTTCCTCCCAGGTGTGAAATATTCTAGGTCGGGGCCCAATTACTGTCTCTGAGCTGTGCTCCCACTTGGCCTCCTGCAGAACTTCTCTCTCAGATCAAGCATCATTACCACATTTAAATATTTAATGTTTAATCTTCTTTTAAATATATTACTAAAAACCTGACTGAAATCCACTCAGAACTTGTCTGTTTCCCACATAAATTATCGGTTTGCCTGATTGGAGTTTGTTTGGTTGGTTTTTTCCCTTCGAAAGAATTAAAAAATCCACATTGTCTGCCCAGATGAGGAAAACAGGTCATGTTTAAAAAGATGTGGGCTAACATGCTCTTAACACCCCCACTCCCAAACAAACCAATGGTAAATGCTACTTAAAACAGATTTAACATATCTAAGAGATTAGGATCAGTCTTTGTCTCTACCCTAGCTAGTTTGCTTTTAAATGTGACCTCCTTTCCTTGCCTAGACAGATGCTCTTTGTCTGCTGGGACCAATCTATAAAGCCATCCTGACAGCTACCTCGCTTCCCAGTCTCTCCCAAAGGACCAAGACTCTTCCAAGTGGTTTCCTCCTACTGAAAACACTATAATTAGCTGCTTTCCCCATTTTCCTCTGTTTGAAATTGGCATTATACAGCTTTTCTTCCTATCTTCTGAAACCTCATCCTCCATCCTGTTCTGCTTTCCACATATGTAAAAGGAAATGCTATGCTATGGGGCTTTAGGCACATGTCTTAACAAAGACAAAATAACAATTTTTGTAGTAAAGAATTGACATTTTCTTCCTTTCCCATTAGGCTGTGGCTTACCCATTACCCAAAATAGATACTACCTGCTTGTTTCTCAGCTATGACTTCCTCTCCATTTATGCTGGATTTTATTATTACCCTGTTTATTTCAGTAGCCCAAATATTAAGATTTCCCTTATTGCTCTAGTATGTTATTCTCCCCTATATCTAAGTAGCTGCATGATAAGATTTCCTGTCCATTTCTATCAGCAGAATAGCTTTTCAAAATGTAAATCCAGCAGCAGTAGTTGCAGATTCAAAGATTTCAGCCAAGAACGTGTTTTGAAATAGTGTTAGGGAAAAATTCTTGGTTTATAAGGGATTTGAAACTGAGAAGTCTCCAAAATCTTGTAAGCACAAACATTTTCTTACAAAAATTATCAGCTCAGTGTCAGATATTATTGTTCATTTGGCAGAATTTAGTGTCAATACTTCTAAGCTTTTCCAAAAAGAAAAAAAACCCAACCCCCTAGCATCTTCTGAAAACTGGCACTGCAAATTTATGAAACTCATCTTAGTTACAACAAATTATGTATCAGCTTTTCATATTTTTCCTACTCAATTATGCAGGTCTCAAAGCTCAGATCACCAAAGAAATGACTGAAAAGCTATTTTAAGTTCTTTCATGCGTTAGTTTATCCAAGTCAAGCTTTGTAATAAAAATGTGACAATTAACATTCCTTTGTAATTTAATACAAATTTATTCCTTTTTAATTTATTACAAATTTATTCCTTTGTAATTTATTTCAAAGGAGGATAACTTTACAATATAATTTTCTAGTTTTTTCTATAGGCTTTGGCAAGTACACTGTTATCTACTGAACTGTATGTGTTAGAAAATAGATGTACAGTACTTCAAATAGTTACTTTGAATTATTACGGAAATGTAGCTGTTAGTGTGTATTTCTTTTTAACTTTCTAGCCTAGGACATTTTGTAGGACACATATTCTCTTTGCCAATTAAAGTTGTATCATTCTTGGCCTTAAGAAACCCTAAATCCTGTTGCTCATTTCCACACTTTGTTCCTGTCAGTTGTATCCATCAGTTCACAAATCAAAAGTCTAAGCTGCTGAATCCAGAATCTCCACTCAGTCCAAAAGGCTTCTGCATGTCTTTACACACTAACTTTCAAGTTAAATACCCTACCAGATCTACAGAATAAGTATCCATTTAAATTTTGTCTTTCAAACTACACAGAAGATTACACGCTAGACAAATCTCACTTATTCCCTCTTTATTGCTCTACATAAAACATCATTACAGCTCTTCTGATGAGGTCTTTATTAATTAGTATTGCCTAGGGGAATTTCTGATGTTCAAAATGTGGTAGGTTAAACAAGAAAACATCTAAAATGTGAGCAGTTTCACCCACACTCTTGCAAAACTGAGACTATCCAAGAACTTTACCCATCTCATCTAAACCCAGGCTTATTGCTGGGTTTTCACAATGCTATTGTAGGTAGTATACACTAGTATAAGCTAGTAAACTAAGCGTATGCCCTAGGAATTCCAATGTGTGTGTAAGCACTGAGGCTGATTGGGATGGTACAGCTCATGTCTGTGCTGGTAAACACTCAGCCTCCAAGACAGAGTGGCTGCCACAGATGAGAATGGTCTCTATGAGATTATTGTCCTTAAAATATGCCAATGAGTGATTTCAGAGGACATTAATTAGCATGGGCCAAAATGGAGCCAGAGAACAATCTGATGGTTTATCAATATCAGTGATTGCATTTGGTCTACCAATACAAGCAGTCACAGAAGACTGGCAAACATCTGGGATTTCTGGTGATCAAAGGAGTACTGTTGACTCTTGGTTCTGCTTTGTTGGTATTAGCACAGGTATATTCTGCATGGACTGATGTTCAGAGCAAGAGCAGTGTGCCAGTTCCAGAGATTCTGTGACCATGTGGTATTAGAAAGTAGAATTGGTAACTGTCGCTAGGAGCACTTATGCTGAATTTATGGAGAACCCCACAAGCTGTTCTGCCATAAGGATATGGTTCAGTTCTTGTTTGACTAATAAGACATCAATTTGATTTAAACAGGAATACTGTGACATTCTTCATCTGTGGAGACAACTTTCTACTTAAGAGAAAGAATGGCCAAATAATGGTACAAAAACACAAAGCTGACATGAACCCACAGAAAAGATATTGCACTTCCAGCTTTTATTTTAAAATGACCTTCAGCCCCTAGTACAAGCAGGGCACTTCCCCACACACTTCTGCCACTGGTGGCAGAGAATAAGCCTTAGAGAGCAAAGTGCAGCAGTATCATCCCTGCCAGGCCTCAGCTCTCTGCTGATTCAGGTCATCACTGAGCCAACAAAGAACTTCAATGCACAGCAATTTATCTACCAACACTTTAAAAGGAGACTACACCCCCTTTCCACATTTGACTGGCTTACTGAATGTCCACAGCAAAATCTGATCGTTTAACTTTTCCACAGGATGGTAACAATTCAATTATTTTGATACTGTGAAACCTGGACTTTGCTAAGCAGGTAGGAAAAATAATAAATGCTATTAGGTTACTCTGAACTGTCTGTTGTCCCAGAAGCCAACTGGTATGAATAACAGCTATCAGAGTCAGTTATACTGGAAAGACACTTGGAGCAAAAACTGTTGATTAATGGGGATACCTGAAGGAGGCATGGTGTCAGAGGAACTCAGCTGAAAAACAACCTGAAGTGTCCCTTCTTACATCCCCTGTAATTAAACATAAGAGAAGTCAAGATTTCCCTTCAGACAAAATATTTCTAAGGGGAACTTAACATCGTACATAAAAGGAAATGAGAGAAAATTACTCCAGAATACAAAATCCAAGGCTGTAACACAGCCAGAGGCATTTGGCTGAGGACAGTGAGCCAGCAGCAATTGCTGCAGGAGAAACCACTGTAGAATTTGGCTGCAGAGATGTTTCCAGGCAGTCAGGAATAATGGCATCTACATGGATGGGAGATATCCCTGCTGGATAAGATCTGGATATTTCAGTGGGTGAGTTAAAGGAGCAGTCCTCTTTGTTTAAAGAAAGCACATCTGGCTATCTCAGTGGGCATAGGATACACATGAATGGATTTTTCTGTGTCAGGCAACATCTCTTAGCTCCAGGTGAACAATCTTTTTTCCAGAAGTTCCTCCTTGCCTGTTGCCATTCCTCCCCAAATCATGTGACTGAGAGTCTGAAGAATTTAAGCCTATAAATCGTTTGTCCTTGAGAAGAAGTGTGCAGTTAGAACTGCTTTGTGCAAGGAAGCTACTGAGCAGCTGCAGCCTGAGAAAAAAAACATCAGGTGGTTGTTGCCAGCTGGGGTCAAAGCAGAAGCTCAGCAGGGTTTGGCTGGAGAGTACTAAGCAGTAGTGAAGAGATTAGCAATGGGAGAAGTGGCCTGGAGTGTGCAATCAAAAGTGAGTTTCTGTGAGCTGGGAAAAACAAGTCAGCAGGTTAGGAACCCCCTGTAGGCACCAGGATGAGGGAAAGCCCTGATTTTTATCTGTGTTGCAACTGCCTTGCTGGCTTGAGATGGTCTGTGGTGCCCAGGGCTTGCTTCTCTGGAGAGACACTGAGGACCTGAAAAAGTGCTAAGAAACTCTTCTATTCAATTTCATTGTCATTAAACATTCAAGGGAAAACAAACCCCTGGGTCTGAAATTAAAGCTTTGAATTTGCCTTGCATACCAAAGAAGGAGGCAGCCAGGAAACATGACAGACAGGTTTGACTATTTGGAAATGTGGACCAAATGTTCATTGTGGATTCGGTCCTTCATACAGAAGACCATGATCATAATTCCGATGGCCAGGGACTGCCACCATACCATGATAAAAGCTATAAAGGTATAATACAGTCTTACCTCACAAAGGTGCAGGGTGGATGCTGCATGTTTAGGGTGGAAAACAAAGCTTGGAAATAGAAGATTCACAAAAGAAGATGAAAAATATCAGCAGGTTTCATGACTCACTGAAGTGCTTAAGGTATTGGTTTAGGGTTTTTGAATGTCATATTTCAGTCACATTTCCTCTTCCATTTGTTATCGTAACTTTAAGGAATATCCTTTCAATGTAACTTTAATTTAATTTTGTGACAACACTGTCTGTAGCAACAATATTTTATTCTTGTAAAAACCCTGGACTGATGTAGCAATGATAGGCAAACACCAGCAACCTCCCGATAAAGAACAACTTTTGGGTAATCACTACATCACCAGAGACAAACTGAATGATGTCATATGCTGAAAAAAGGCACACACTGAGTTAAAGCAAGTGAGAAAAGCTACTTTGTGGTATAGCATGTCTTTTTCTTGTCCTCAGCACCTCTTAAGTAAACTCACTGCAGTCATTTCTAAATGTCAGCTGTTAGTTCGATAGCATAGTGCTTTTTTATTTCTTCATTGACTGTTTCTGATGTCAAAAGCAGCTGCATTCGGTCTTTTTTCTTAAGGAGAAAAAAAAAATAGAGCTTAGCATCTGAAAAAATTGGCTGTGTGTGACTAACCACAAACAGGACACATGACTGTGTGCCACAGTTGCTATGTTCCCCTTCAGTTAAAACAGTCTGGACAAGAATATTCTGTAAACTTAAAGGGGAACTCTCAATTTATGGAATGCGTTTAGAGCTCCTCTTCAAAGCAAGCTTCAAACTTTACCCCCAACCAAAAATTTAAGAAAATATGTACTCTGGAAAAGGGAGACAGAATTTGCTCCTCTCTATCTTCTCCCTTTAACCTGAGTTTAAGAGTCAGATTTCTAGGAAATACTTGTAGATTTTTTTACATCTGTCTTTCCTGGGTAGTTATTGCTACCCCTAAGGCTGTTTCTGGTAATTTGAAGAAAAAAAGAGTCAACTAGTTTGAACATCTTAATACTCACATGCAGAAAAATAAGAAGCACTTAAATCCCTAAGGTATCATTTTTATTGTAACACTGGTAATAAATTAAATGCTTGAATAGACTTATTTGTAGTCTTGCTACTAATACTGGATTTTTCAAAAAGATTTGAATATTTATTTCTGTAAAGTATCTTGGAACTGCCAGCTATTTAAGACTCATACTAATGAATGATTCCATGCCTTGCAACGAAAGAAAATTGCTTTTTGTGAAACCTAATCTAAGGCAGTGATTACCAAAAAAAAATTATAGATACTTGAAATTTTCTGACCTGCCCACAGTCACATAATTTGCTAGCAAAAATGCAAGGTATGCAGCCTACAAAGCCTCTTTTGTGGCCCATCATCTAGCCACAGGGTTTCTTTTTTCTTCTGTTGTACATTATTATCTCTGTACTAGGATAGCCTGATCTTTATTGGCTACAATGTGCAGGAACAAATCATAAATAGTAGGGTCAAAGGGACCTTAAGATTCCAAGATGCTTCTTTAACACAGGAGAAACTCATAAAAAGACTAAATCTAGTTATAATTTAATGAAATTCAGGAAAGCTTCTACTTTTTCCCTTTATACCTTTTTGGGCTTGTCTGGGCTAGAAGAGAGATTATGTGCTAGAGATCCAACATGGGTTGACATGAGTGAGAAATGTATACTCACTAGAAAGAGGCTTCATAACTCTCTCTAGCTGCAGGACACCTTAAGCTAGTAGAGAAAATACAGATGAACAAAAGCTCCCGGAAATTAATATTGCTTTACGTTTGCTTTGGAGCAGTTCTCATCACCTTGACCTGCCCTCGTTGAAGATAGGCTTGTGGATGTGCCAGGGGCTGCTGATCAGCAGCTTCTTTCTGCAAAGTAATTTCATTGTCAATTATTTCTAATGAGATTGGTGACAAAAAGAGATTTAAGGGTAACGGACTCTAAGGCCTGGTTTAGTCTTTTGGTGATCTTGTAATATGAATGCTACAGGACTGAATTTCTTGTATTTGGAAACACAGTAAACTAGACACCCTGAAATCCCTAACATTTCCATGATGATAACATAAAAAAATGTAACAAAGTAATGAATTGTTAGAAATGGAAAATCACAAGCAGTTTGAAAACTCAGAATTGCATTACTCCAAAACAGCTGTCAGTGTCACAGGGGAAAAAGTGTCAGTGAATGCCAGGTACACTGGAGAGCAAAGAGCAAACCAGGTATAAAACACATCTGCAATCCCTGTTGGTCAGGTAACTAAAATGATAATTTTTGCTTTTAAAAAGAGAGCACCTAAATTAGTTTATTTGCAGTAAAAAGCATACGCTCATGAGACACAGCATTTATTCATAGGGTCTGCAGCTTTGCGTGCTCACTATCACAATGCAGAGCAAAACATGCCTTACAAAGATTTGATACTGGCTGCCCTCTGAATTTGAATATAAATGTGCCAAGTGCCATAGATTTGATCCTAGTTTCATTAAGCTGTCTCAGAAAAACACAGCCTGGTGCTACACTGACAAACCTATAGTGTGCCACTGCTATGCTCCAAAGAAACTCAGAGATCAGCACAAGATTACTCAGATCAGGTTAGTTCTGCAGCCTATTGTACCTTTTTTCTCAGTGAGCTAGTCATGAGGATGGATTACTGGGCCTTCATCTAGACACGTCAGCAAAGAAAAATTAATAAGATCTTTAGTACAATCACTGACCTCGTGTGTTGGAACACAGTTTGGGTGCAAGCTTAAGAAGCAAAAGCTCCTTAAAGTTCATCATTTATGAACCTGTACATTTAGGTGAAGTACATAGTAGATCACACTCTTGTTGCTTTGCTTGTTGAGACTGCAGTTCCCCGAGACATGAGGGTATAACACCATAACAGGAAAAATGGAAATAAGCCACAGGCAGCCAGCACTCCAGATGGGAAGGGTCAGTAGTGGTAAGAATCAATAGTGCTAATGGTATGTCACTTTTACTAAAGCTAGTAAACATCAAAATGGAAACATCTATCCTTTTAAAATGTACTTTTTACTAAACTGTACTCTATTTTTCAGGAAAGCTAAGTTCAAAACCTATTGATCTCAGCAGCCCTTGCATTGAAACACAAATGAACATAAATTATTTAAAAAAATCTAAATGCAAACTGACTAAAGTGCATGACATATATACATGCACAAGTATCCTAGCTCAGACATAAGCATATATACAAATATATATGTATATATTGTTATACTACCAAACAGTGTACAGTTCAGAAGATAATGCAAAAAATAAGAAAGATATTAGTGTTACGTGTGTTGGGAAATCTGTTTTATCCGTTGCACATGAAAGTATGATTCTTTGTATGATTTCTTTCAAAACTTATACCGCTAAAAAATTACATGCATCTATCAGTGATTATACTGCTGAAAAGTCAGAAAAGGAATACTGGAATTGGTCAAAATATTGTTTACTTTTAAGAAAAAAGGGAGAAAATAATTGTTTTATACACTATTATAAAAAGAAAGAACAGATCATCATGACCAAGCAAGCTCCTATCTTTTGCAGCCATTGTGCTCATCCATAAGGATCTGTACTAGGTGTTTAATCCACACATCTCACTCTCCCTTGAGAGTGATCAAATTTGCACCAAAACATGACCTTTGCAATCAGCTTCACAAAAAAAAAAAAAGGAAAAGTGCTTTTGAAAAATTGTCAGAGTCCAAAAGCCTATTGCAGCAACATCTTTTCTCTGAAACACCCACACTATTTTCTTTTTTTTTCCTTTTTTTTTCTTTTTGTGTGGCTTTTTCACATCCTCAATGGTCAGCAGCTGCGTTTTTTTGACTTTTAAAGAGAAAATTGAGTCCAGAGAGTCCACAATTACTTAAAACTGTCAGCTTCACAAAGATGTGTTAAAAACACCCAAACACCCTCAGAGTACAGAATTTAGCATAGCATTGCACTTTCCCCACAGTGTAAAGAAAAGCAACATATTCATACATAGCACAAAACCACTCTTAGCTGTGAGTTCATTCAAAATGTAACTATGTAAAATGAAAACTTACCTTGAAAAAGGCCCACATTATATGCCACAGTTCAGATTATAATGGAATTCAATTACCAGCTCTAAGGAGACAAAACCCTGAAGTCAAAAGCAAATGTGTGAACCACAGTTTTTCTCAGAACTGCTTATTCACAGATAAATTCAGAGACTGAAAAACAGGAATCTGGATGCAATTTTGAGTGCAATTTTCTATAGCAGCTTTTATGAACTAGGAAAGTCTGTACCTAAATTCCAACAGTATTTCAGGACTGGCTGCCTTACTGTTTTGATAGTGTCTTCCAGCACCAGCTGCAAAGAAAAATTGGAAAGTGTGTCTGTAATTTCTTGAGCACCATTTTAAATTGCCACGTAAAGTTCTGGGTAAGTGAGAGGTAAAATTGTGCCTTGCTGCAAATGCCATATGATTCCAGATTTCATGTCCTTTCTGTCCAAATACTCCTAACATAAAAGAAAGGAAAATATTAAAATTTTTTTTCTCAGAACTCATTTTGTTAAAGGTATTTTTCATACAGGATTTGCAAAAGATGCCACATCAATTTGAGCAATACACAAATGGGATTCAGCAGCTGCTCCTTGTTGCTTTGTGCAGATAACATTAGGTTTCATGCATGTGGCAGCTCCTATCATTTTTTGTCCAATTTTGGGGCAGGGAAGGAGATGGAAGACAGGAGGAAGCAATATTGCTGTTGGATAGACTTCTCAGAAACACCAAAGAAACGGTGTTAACCCAACACTGAAAGAGAAATTCTGGTCAGATGAGAGGAAACACGACACCCAAAGAACCTCTTGAGGAGAGGTAGGCAAAGATGTGCAGATACACCTTATGGAGATGAAGAATACAGTATTACAAGCTAAGTAAGTGTTTCGTACAGTTAATTTTAAGGCTTTGGAAATGTAAATTCTCTAGCTGTTCTTAAAACAAAAGGTTTGTGCCAGGTGACTAAGGTAAACATGATAATTAAAAGGAATAGGGAATAGCTGAAATGTTTTTGTAATTACTCCCTAGTCATTGTTAGGCTTTCCTGACTAATGCGGTTAGAAATCTTGAGCTAAAAGCACGTAGTGTAGAACTGATGTTATCGTGCACACCACATTGTTATACTTTCAACAAGAAAACAATTAAATAATTTCTTACTTTATAAAACACCTTTGAAAATAAACACCTAGGAAAATATGCTCTCTGTACGTCTCCTGCAGAGACTCCAGAAATATATGTATTCAACACCTGCTCCATTTGCAAAGTTGTTGCCACTGAAGATAATAATTGTTGCTCAAAATTCCTCTACAGCTGTGGTAAATGCCTCAGGGCCACCTCAGTCACCCCAGTGCATCACCTAGGTAATGCCAAGGGCACAGTCTACTAGTAGGGAGAAATCCAAAGTGCATCACTTCAAGGAACTTCTGAGAGCAGTAGCTTACAAACACAAACCATAGTTCTTTCTCCAGGTGGCTTTCAGTTTGAAGCCTATCTGAATAACATTTTTTCTTTATCATTATCCACCAAGTTTGCATAAATCAAAACATACAAGGTCACTGACTTTCTGTGATCTTGAAGCTACAGGCAGGCTTTGCCAGGCACAGAACAGTATTCAGCAAATGTTCTTCATGTCCTTTCTCAGAGTCCGTCTTTAATTAAAAAATTTGCATAGCACTGTTGGCAGGAGCTTTTCATTTGATGTAGCTCTGCAACAGATCATTTCTCACTGAATTCTGCTGCAGCAGTTCTTCCTGGTAACTACCGCAGACAAGCTAACTGCAAAAATACTTACCTAGTAGAAATGTGTAGAGAGAAGTCACTTATATGCTGGTAATGGATTTTCTTCTGTTATTGATTGTTTTCTTCTGAGGTGGAGATATTTATTATAGCATACATTGGGGCTTTAGTACAAAGTTAATAATGAGCCAACTGTGTTTGAAAAGTGATAAGCTCCACACAGAGCACTAGACTTCCAACCTACCAAATGCTTAAGTATGTAAACAACCCCACTGAAGCCACTGAGATTTCTTTTATGCCTAGTGCTAAAAAAACATATAGTCTTAATTAACTAAGACACAGCTTGGTAGCAGAAAAGCAACTAATTTAGGAAGTTTTAGAATTTTTAGGTGATTTCATTAGCTATTTGTGTGTATTTGGCCCTTTGCATTAAGCAGTAATAAAGCTTACAGCTAAGAAGAGATATGTTTACTTGCAATCCAGAGTGATTCCTAACAATACTTTTCTTAATACAAGAACTAATGGCAATTAATTGCAAATAGTATTGGAAAGATCCAATAAAAAATATTTTCCCAGAGCATTCTCTCACGCTGAAAGAAACATTAACATTTCCTTCCTCAAACAAGTCAAGCAAACAAGTCAAGCAAGAAAAAATTTTAGGAGTACCTCACAGTGGAAAACTGTAAACTGGAAACTTCAAGCATATAGAGAGGCTGAATAAATCATGACTGTGTTCTTCATTCCCCAGATGGTGAGCAGAGCTCTGTTAAAGCATATTGGTTGGCAGCGGTAGACTAAACTTTTCTGGCAGTTTTTCTGACCACAGGTAAGAAATGACACAGACTCGAGCTTATGCTAAAGCCACGAGTTTATGGTATTTCGCATACCAAAACATAGCATCTGGAGAAGGGATAGAGTGTCAGTTGGGGATCCCTAAATGAGATAGTACTGGGTCTCTGGGTTTCACACCTCTATCCTTTTTATAAGATGCTCACTAAATAACCAGATCAAAATGTTAAGAAGACTGTTAGTAAAAAGGTGGATGGGCAGGTCCTGCTAATACAGACATCAAACCAATTTCAGGGAGTTTTGCTAGTAAGGTAGATGAAATACCAATCTGTGAGGGGACCACACACCAAAACTGATCCTTAAAACAATGCTTCAAATTAAAGGTGGTGTCATTTGTGGGCCACACACACAAAGTTTCACTTTAGGTACTGATGTTATAAAGAATAAAAAGTTGGAATCATTGTATTTAATGGAATTCTGGGAAAGTTAAAAACTCCAACAAAGACCATTGAAAACTTCTGAAGTTAATCAGTTCAATCACTCCAAAAGTGGTAGTGACTGAATAGCCAGCTTCCTCTTACTTCCTCATCCTCACTCTTCATAGAAATTATTTCCCTATTTCCAACTTAAAAAAAAAAAATCTGCTGTGAACATATTTTTCTCTTTCAATAAAACTTTCTCGCTGAGAAAATATACCAATAGCAGAAGAGAAGCTTGTAACTTCTGTGGACAAGGAAATGCAGATGAAGAGTTCTATGCAGTTTTCCAACTGCTTACCTGCCTTTTAGGGCTCTCCTTGGTATCTGTAACAGTTGCACCATATTTCCTTCTACAGAAAGGAAGCATCTCCTGATTCCAGGCCAACCACTATATATATACAAATGAGAAGCTGCACTTTTTGGATGATGCACTAGTCTGCATGATCACTGACACTGAATTTTCATACTGCCTTGTTTTAGCCTCCCATCTCATCTCTCCTGCAGGCTGTAAATCAAGTGGGGTCACAGTTTTCTGAGGCGGTTGTAGAGTACCCAACAGGAATGCTACCAACCTTGAGCAGCTCCTTGGGGCGATTTACTGCTGATGCTAACTGCTATACACTAAGGCCCGGCTGCAACAGGTCCGGGACAACGCACAGCCCACTGACAGCTGCGGATGGAGCCTGGCCAGAGTAAAAATCGCTTTCCTCACTGTACAGTCGCTTCGAAATTTCCGTTCAAAAGCAACCGAGAGGCAGATAACGCCTGTCTGCGGGCCCTCTCCCCAAGGCGAACGACGATTTAGGGGCAAACACTGACTATGGGGCGAAGCCGCTGAGGGCAAGTCCGCCCACCCCCGCATCTCGGGGACCGGCGGGGCGGCTCCTCCGGTGATCATCGAGCGCCGTGGGTGCCTCCCTCCCTCCCTGCGGCCCTGACGGAGAGGTGGCGGACAAAGAGCCCCGCCACTGCCCCCGGGTGCTGAGCTGAGCCGGTGAACAGGGCGGTCAGGGCGGGGGCACGGCCGTGCGGCTGCATCATCCCCCGCCTGCCCAGCGCCGGGGCTTGGCTGCTGAGCCGCCCAGCGGCCCCCAGGAGGCGGCGGCGGCGGCGGCCGGGGGACGCTGAGGAGGAGCCGCCTGCGCGGCCCAGCAGCGGCGGCGGGCGGGCCGGACACACCGACCGACAGAGCAGCCGCGGGACGGACGGAAGGACGGACAGAGGGAGGGAGGGCAGAGCAGCAGCGCAGCCCGTGCCGGCAGCGCCATGGCNTGCCCCTCGCCGCCGGCCGCGGGAGGCAGGGACAGGAGCGCCGCGCTCGGGCCTCACCGCCGCCGCCGCCCGGTCCCTGCGTGGGGCTCGGCGGGGCAGCGCCGACCCCGGGGCGGGGGGAAGTTGTTTTCTGGTTTGTTTGTGCCCCGCCGGCCCTGCTCCTCCCCTGCTCGCCCGGGGCGGCTGCAGGGCCGAAAAACCACCGGAGGCCGGGGGTGCTGCTCCTGCAGCCCGGGCGCCCCTGCCCTGCTCCCACCGAGCCGGAGAACCGGGAGGTGGCGGGGAGAGGCCTCGGCCAGCGGCGGGGCCC
>VYXB01000536.1:241468-334017 GCA_013397135.1 Pachyramphus minor
GCCCCGCTCCCGGGTGTCCCGGCTGCCCCGCGGGGCTGGGGCGGGCTGGCCCGGCCGCCTCGCCCTCCCGGCCTCGCGTCGTGTCAGGGCAGCTGATGCTGACCCTCTCGTGTGGATCTGGGGGAAAGGTATGCCCTGTCTCCTGTGGGAGCCCAGAGCCTGCACTGTGAGACCTCTTAATAGTAAGTTCTGATTTTACACACACACACAAGAGGCAGGAAGTTAAATTATACTGTTCAGTTCTTCAACAGTATCTGCTATTAATGCAACACTCAAAATTAGTTCATCCTATCTGAAACTTTCTAAATAAACAATATTTCTGTACTATATTGGTTGATGAAAGCATCTCTGCTTGTGTAGGCGTGAGTTAACATCCACCAGCAGCTCATCTGTGACTTGTCTAAGTATCTCTGAAAGACTTCTTTGGTATTTGAAGTATTACTTTGAGTCACCTGATTCCATTAGCTTGGCTAGCAGTTTTAAAACTTCCTTTTACTGAGGAAATGCACTATTTGTGTTGCACTTCGCAGTGCTGAAAAAATTCCACATCTTGACCGTGTCAAAAAGTAGCTGTCTCTGTAACCATGTAAATTGATGGTTACTCATGTTTTAGTAAACTTTTTCAGTAGCACAGGGAAACTGATTCTGAGTTTCAAAATCTTACGCAGTTTAAAAAGTGTCAACATAGTGAATTTTATATTCTGTTGAGCTTTTAGAATATTGTTGCTGGACTTGGTTTTAACATTGGTGATTTCCACTGATTTGTCAGATGCATGTGTGAATGATTTGTAATCAGACTAACTATTGTATATAGCAAGAACATGATTTCTGGTGCACATACACTGCATAATACACAGCATGTTAGGCAGATATTGTACTAAGCCAGTTTACTGTTTCTCTCCTCACTTTGAGGTGCAGTATCCTTGTGGGATCCTGTGTTCTGTGGTGAACACAAAAAGGCAGCTTATTCATACATTTAGAAATTTTCACTTTGCTTTTCTTTAAATATTTTTTTTGGAACTGTTATGGCCCCACACTGGAGGGTGTATAATTTCTAACTTCCTAACCAGGATTGGCTTGAAATCAGGTGGAGTAGGTTTTTTTCATTCTACACATTGCAAGTTATGGTAATGTGCTTTAACTTCAGGGCTAAAATTGTGAAGTGGTAGTCAGTAAAGACTTGGTATTTTATTGTTATTATTTTGTTATACTGGTAACTGAGAGCAGTAGTGAAGAGAAGCTTACTTTATCTTCTGTGAGCTCTACCCAGGAGATGGGTCCCTCTCTGCAAATGGCCCTGATTTGGATTTTGTTGGTTTGTGAAAACATCAGTGATAGTAAAGGATACATTGTCTTTTGAGCTGTATAAGGGAGTAACTTGCTCAAAAACCAATTTTTGGGAGATCGGCCTACTAACCAGACACCATTTCACTTGGAATGTAAATTTGTTTTTTAAATTGTAAACAAACTTCTCACCTTCTGCTTGTGCTCCTTTTAAAATAACCTATTTTAAAAAAGAAATATGTAACGTGTATTTGTTTTGTAAGTGAAATGTTAAAAAACCTAAACTGTAATTAGCTATCTGGAGTATGAATTTTTTGAACTTTAATGGTATGAAATCCCATATGGCTGGTAGGGGTGACTGACAGTGCGGCCTAGCCTGTGCTGCTTAGGCTATTAGCACTTTCTGAATTAAGTCCTGTTTAAACTAAATTATAGTTTCCAAGGAAGGAAAATTCAGTCTTGATTTGAATGCTTCAGATGGAAAATTCAGTCTGTCTTTTTTTTTTTAATCATCAACTTTCTTGCTGCTGATGCTTCTTTGTTTTGAATCTAAATTTGCCCAGTGTCTGTTTTCATTTTTATACTTCTGTCTATAAGATTTACAAATGTTTGTATGAAAGTGTTAGATTTCCTGGGGTTGGAGGATGCAAATGGAGATTTCTTCCACAATTAGCTGGTAAACCCTGGTCAGTTTTCTGGCCTCCCACTTTGATAAACCACAGCAATTAAGTTCTTAGAGTTTTCCAGTGTGAAGACATGGTCTACAGTTGTGTAATGTGCTGGCTCTTCCCTGTACCATTCGAACTCAATGCATTTTTTGTTGAAATAATAAAAATTTTTAGGGGAAAGGACTACCATTTTCATACCAAGAGGCTTTTACCGATGCTTTCCTTGCGTATGTGTTAACTGGCAACTTGACAGGGAGTCTTTTGTAGAAAGGGGTTGTTGTGGCACTCTGAAGGCTGTGGAGGCTGTCTCTGATGCCATGAAGTAAACCCAGTCTCCATTGCTCCTTCTCCTTTCTCACTCCTCATCCTGTGCTGATGTACATGCCAGGAGTCAGGCCTGCCTTGGAGCTACAGTAAGTTGCTGAAATAGCAAAAAGTTCACTGAACGGAAACAGCTGGGCCATTTTCTCAAGTTCTGGGGAGTTGCAGTAGCTGAAAGTTTGCTCAGAGCTGATACACAAGGTTGAGTGGGATGGCATAGTTGGGTGGGGGGAGGCTTTCATGGTGAAGGGCTAGAAATATAATGAGAGGTAGAGATATAAGTGGGAAATGGATGATCTGAGGCTTCTGGTGGCAGTTCATGGGTTGGCTAGATCCTTACTGTAACTTGGCAGTGAATTTTGTGGTTTGCTCAAGGTTACATGCTCTGAAAACTGAAGCAAGTGTAAAAAAACCCAATCAAAATAAGAAAAAAAAATAGATGGTTTAGGAGAAGCTAATTTCCAAAGTTTTACAGTAATTTAACTGAACCTGACTTCAGAGGTAAGCAGTTTGATATCCACATTTAAGAACTGATGCTTTAATCTAGATACTTTATTTTGGATGTTTCCTTCAGAAACAGAGTTGACCTTACTAATTTCTTATTTTTAACTTTGCATCACAAATGATGGCAGAAAGTGCTTGAGCCTAAAAAATTTTCAAAACTTGGTCACAAAGAAAATGCAATATCATAAATGTGTTTCTGTGATAGTTGCTTACAAAAGCTGCAGATGAGATTTTTACTCTTCTCTTTATTCCTTCTTGATTTCTTTGGCCTTTCCTCTTCTTTCCCCAATAGAGTTTGCAAAGTCCCAGGTTTACTCATGCCCTTTCTTTTGTTTTTGAGCTTCATTCAATAGAGAGAGCTAGAAATGTCAGGAAGCTATATGCTGGCTTTTAAATAACGTGCTCCCTACCTCAGTCTATTTTTAGACTTATTTTAAAATGTAGTCAAGTCTTTTTTTTGAAAAAGCTGATGTTTTGCCATTTGTTAAGTTCTGATTTCAGAAGGAAGTGTGATGTTATTACAAGAACTGAATGGGTTAATGGCACACTGATGGGCAAGATAGTTTCTTGTGCTGCTAATATACAGTGAAAATTTTAAATTAAAAGTTGAAGTTGGAACTAGAAGCTGATTTATAGGAGTAACACCATTGAAGTTGGTGACATCACTTTCACAAGCGAGGTATTTCACAAGGCAGCTATTGGTAAGCTTCATGAGGTTAAACCCTCTCTTAGTGTCAATACCAATAGTTTTTTCTTTGTAACTTTAGGAGCACTTGTATCTCACCATTGTGTTCTTGATTGTTCAATGGTTTGTCTGCTTTGAGGACTGGGCCCTTTTTGTGGGAAGAAGCCCCTTGAGATTAAAGCTTAGATTGAATGAATATTCTGTTCTTTAAAGAAGATATAACTTAGTGATACTTCTACAACATGGAAATGCTGTTCAAGGCTTTCTTGACCATCTAATCATGTTGGATTTTATCTTGTGAATGCCACTAACCAGGTATAGTTGAATTTAGCATGGTTCTTGTAGTTGTGGTGAGGGAAGGTCATGATTTACACAGGAAAATTTCAGTTAGGAAAAGGTAACACATTAGACTTGAAATAAAGAGTATTATCCTTTAGTGTGTATCCTTCCTTTCATCTTTCTTTTTGATTCTCTATTGCTCTCTCTAGTGTAAGACTTCCCCAAAGAAGTCCCACATTTTCCTTTGTACCATCTGTATGTTTTCCTTTGTAGCAATCTGTATGTTTGCATTAGGAATTGGTCAGAAGCAATTCTTTGTTCTGATTTGCAGCTGAGAGTTGAAGCATCTCTCTGCGCTAAACCCTCTAAACTACCCAGACTTTGTGTCTGCCTTTTGTGTTGTCATAACTTCAGAAGTAAACTCCTCTAGGAAATTTCATCTTAAGAGAATATTCAGTTAATAAATCTTAATTCATCTGTGAATTGGGATGAACTTCTACTATGCAGATAACTTCATAATCCATTCAACATGTTCCATTATTTAAATTCAGCAAAACAAGACATAATGCAAAGAACGAGGTCACAGTTGATTTATATTTGTAAGATGTGATGGAACAAAACTAATTAGGTAAAGTAATAATTTTGATTTTTTGGTCTTAATCATGTGGAAAATTGTTTGGTTTTTTACACTGTGACTAAGCAGATGTGAAAATAATTCCTGGGCTTTTTTGAGTATTTTGATTTGGTGGTTTGTTTTCTAAGGGGCAACAAAATTACTATAAAAGGCAAAAATATTTGATTATGCAGATTAACCAAAGAGTCCTGACCTGTCAAAGAGGTGAGCTGTTAGAATGTGCATGAGAACTGATACTGTCTAATTTTATGAAGACACAGGTTTTCTGTTCTTTTGTCTTTGTCAGGCCTTACGATTTTTCAAAGATTCAGTGATAAGTGGATTATGTTACATTGCAGCAGTTACTAGTGCAAGGCTTATAATTTCTGTGCTGAAGAGCTGGTGAGATTCTTTGTGATGCTGTGGCTGGGTGATGATTCCTCTGACTCAGTTTTTCAAAGTTATTTTAAGCACCTAAGCATTGAGTCATCAGAGACTCATTACCAGAGGTTGTCATTTAAAAACATGATTACAGCAGCTAAAGAGAAGGAAGTCTAGTATCAGATGTCATAAACTTCTTCTGGTTTATAGATTCAGTGATTCAGATTTTTCACTGTGGTAGAATTTCTCCATACATTGGTATTATTTCAGCAAGAAGGCTTTACAATGAACTGTTGCTTTGGTAAAGGTTTCTTTTACTGCATTCTTTAAAGGTCTTCCTCTGTGAATTATCTTCCTCTTAGAACCTCAGATTTTCAGATCATGAAAAAATTCCTAAAATATAAACAGAAGAAAGTGTGGATATTCAATAAAGCCTCCTTTAATTAGGGTACCTGGCAAATTTCAGAGTTCACAGACATCACAAAGGGAAAAATAATATGAGAGTTTTGCCATTTTAAATATATGGATTCCCTCCTGTATTAAATTGACAAGCAATTGCAACATGGATGGTGTTGGAAGCAGCCTTGCAAAACATTACAAAAGCAGGTAATAGAGACTAAAATACTGGGATTGATTTGTTTCAACCAGCCTGCAGAAGGAGAGATCAACATTTAGATATCTAGAATTATTTTAAATCAATATGTATTGCAATGTTCAGCATTTAAAGCTAAATGTCTTCTATTTCAAAGCACCTATCACAATTTCATTCAAAGTCACTTTACACTTCTTTGAGGGGTGAAAATCGGAGCTTGTGCTTTTAATTTCTTTAATTGTATTTCTGCTGTCTCAGCAATTTATGATTGGAAAAGAGCTTCCCAAGTAACACAAAGTTCAAAAAACGGAGCACTCTTGTAGTAGTCTGATAAACAAAATTTAAGTACTGCTGAGGAGAAACAAATATATGCATATTGCATACTGGAAAACTTAAATTAAGTTCTGAGCCTTATCGCTTTTTTTTCCAAAGCACTCTTTGTCTTTGAGCTTCATATGAATAAGAAACCTCTGAAAAAAAAAAAAAAAAGAAAAAGAAAAGTACTTTTAAGACCAGAATAATTTAACTTTGACAGTTAGTCTTCTGTGAGACCCATACTAGGAGGAGAAGGGCACGAGGGACAGCTCTTCCTGTAGGGAGCTGCCACAATGCAGGCTGATCCAGCTGTTCTATAGTTGCAAGGAAACATTCAGGACGTGACTCAGTATGAAGGGCAGAGGAGCCGTCGTGGGCACTACTAATGACAGGGTGTGTGCTCACAGTAAGTGTGCTGGGTAAAGTCAAACCAGCCACTCTGTGTGGTTTTGTATTTTTTGTAGGTTAAAGATCTGTTTCCTCCTGTATTTTGGAACAGCTCTTCCCCCAGGCCCTGCCCCTTAAAGGAAGCCACTTTACGGGAGGGGTTTCCAATGTGCAAAGTAGGTGGCTGGAAGGAGGAAGAGGCAGTAAGAATGCAGGCAGTGCAGTTTGTTGGAGGTCTCTGGGGAGCCCACGCAAAACAGCTGCTTCTGGGGAAGGGCAGCCATGTCTGACCTGGGGTTTCTGCAAGTGGGACTTGCCCAGGTGAAATCGAGTCCAGCTCTTGGAAAAAGTGGGACTGCTGTACTGATTTCTTATGACTTGTCTTTGAGTTACTGACTTCTACTCTGAGTTGCCATCTGCTCCTCCTTGGCAAGGGAACTGTTGTGCTTTTATTTTGTGTATTCATATGGTATCTCTGTTTATACACAGTAGGTTTTGGACTTGCTGTGCTTTTCCCAGCCTTAGGAGACTGCAGTGCTTAATGTTCAGAGCAAAAATAAGTTGTCCTCTCAGTTCAAGCAAAGTGTTTTCTTTCTTGGTGATAGAACAAAATGGCTAATTTTCAGGAACTGCTATAAAAATTCTCTTAGAATAACTTTAAACTGTTTCTGTCTTCTGTACAAGGATTTTTTTTTCTTTACAATGATTATATGAGTGGTTTCCAGAAGAAATATAATTGATATAGGACTATTACATTTATTGTTCCTTCTAGTTCTGATTTAAATCCTGGTATTGCCTGGAGAGCATATACAGTTCACCTTTCTTCAGTGGTAAGGTCATATCGGACGAGGAGCTTCATTTCACCCTACAGCTTCATCAGATTTGAGAGTCAAGCCTAAATGTTTTATTTCCTCCACTGCATTAATTCTTTTTTGGGGGGGGAGGGGGCAAGGTTTGATTCAGTAATTGAATATTGCAATAACATGTGATAATATAATGTATTTAGTGCTTACCTAGTTACAGCAGAGTTCTTTCAGCAGTACTGTAATTTCCTCCCTTAATAGTCCTGTATTTGTCCTCTGAAAATGATTGCTTATGAAATACAAAATTAAACATCTTCCTTTCTGCAAATAACTAACTAGACCATAGTCTTGGAAGTTTGTATGAAGCTTGTTGAATTACAATTTTTTTGTCAGCAGCTCTGTCACATTCTGTCAAGCCTCCAGTTTTTCTAGTAATTCGTAAGGAAGCAGAACTTCAAGCTTACTTTTCAGACTTCTTTGATGCTTTCTGTCACCGTTAAGATTGCTGGTACAAGAAAAGTTTGTGTGTTGTCCTATTAAACTTGAAATG
This sequence comes from Pachyramphus minor, assembly GCA_013397135.1. Taxonomy (NCBI): domain Eukaryota; kingdom Metazoa; phylum Chordata; class Aves; order Passeriformes; family Tyrannidae; genus Pachyramphus; species Pachyramphus minor. Next base: position 248,851 of record VYXB01000536.1, read on the forward strand.
TTGCATGACTTAATCTGCTTCCATCATTCATATATCAGAGATATATCTCCCTTTTTTTTTTAATTACATCTATTTAGGCATTGCTTCTCTTCTTTTTTTTTTTTTTTTTTTTTCCTTTTTTTGAAGCGGGATAGGCCAACACTGCTAGTGTGCACATTGCACCAAATTGCAGGTAACTGATGTCCAGTTCAAGTGCTGGGTGTTCTCTGGCCAGGCTTTGCTTATTTGAGCTGCCATTTATCATGACCAGTTTGTAACTTTACAGGGTCTTGTACTTTTCTACACTGCTGACAGAAAAGCTTAAAATAGCTCTAGGCTTGGGTACATTTAGAGCCCCAAAAATGTGAACCTTGTTCATTTCTGGAGTAAAGAAGCTTCCTCTGATAAAATGGTAGTGCATTGGTGTTGGTATAACAGTTTCCTCACTTGTGTTCACTTACACAGGCTTTCATAAAGAAGTGTTTCTAATAAGAGCTAAGAGATACCAAAACAGTAGTATATTGATTAATGTTGGTTATTCAAGTAATAGAGAATTTAGCAGAATTCCATGTTGAGAATTTGTTCTGCTGCATTTCAGATTCCTTCCCAGCTGCCTTCAGTGAACATGCAATAATACTTGTTTTCCTATTAGTATTTACCAGTGTTTGGGACTTCAAAGCAGCACAGCTATTCCATTCTGTATTTTATGGGTAGGTTGTACTTGAAATAGCGTCATTTTAACACACAGGTATTTTGCTTTGCTAGGTATTCATTTGCTCCTAGACTGGCCTGTGCAACTGGTACATTGAGAGACACAGTGTGTAATAGTGTGCTGAGTCTGAAAAGGCTTGAAGTTCATTAGATAACCTTAGTGAAACTTTGTGCCTCTCCAGTTATTAGGATAATTACTGTTTTTTTCTAATCTCTGCTGTTGTAGAGGCGACACTATTGTGTGACTACAAGCTGTCTTAATGAGGAGGTCACAATGTGGCAATTTTTCTGGTGAACGCTGCAGGCTTTTTCTGAAACCTTCCCCTCTTACTGGCTTTGTTTTCTGGGGACAGAACAGTGAGGGTACAATACTGATGGCCCTAAACAGTAAAATTAATGTCAGGGGACTTGGTGCAACAGACTTCTAAAACACACTGTTAAATATTGGTTCAGCAAACAGTTGCAAATGTTGCAGTTTGATTTCAGAGGCACGGTAATGATTAATCTAGGCAGAGATTTTAATCACACTTGAGATAAATGTATCCTGCCTAACATCCCTAAATAAAATCCCCTTCTGTATTTGCTGCAATTGTACGTCCTAGTGAAACTGGAATTCATGTTCTAAAATTTGAAACTGTTTAGTCCCCAGTCTATTTGGGGATCTGGAATAGGTTCGTATTCAGAAAGGAAAATAGGGGGGAACTCTGGGCACTTAGAGCAGTGCAGGCAATTGATTCTGAAAAAGATTTGGTGTTGTTGGAACTCCTTACTCACAGTAAAATTTTGCTGTACATTGTTAATAACTGATAACTTGTTTATAAGTACTGTTTTAAACAAGAAAAAAACCTTCAGGTGCTTAACCCAACTGAAAACTCAGATGTGATTTAGAGGAATATCTGAGTCAGTATTTGGAAACATATCTAAATCACATGGGTGTTGTGCATATATTTCTGCAAGTGAATTTCCCTTGCTTCTGTATTGCTTGGGTGCCTGGGGATTCTCTTACTGGGTTTGACAATCCCCCTAAATAAACCTGTATGAACACTACAAAAGGTAACCAAGCACCTCTTAAAAGAGTGTGTGATGGTTATTTTGAAAGTATCAGAATTTGAATGTTGCTTTTTAAAACCACTGAACTGCTTATAGGTAATCCTCAGACTTTCTTAAGACATTCTTAAGTACTGTTGTAAATCTGGAAAATACTGCTTTTTTTCCTGCTCTGTGGCAGTGGTTATCTACCCACCTGATTTATAACTGCATAGACAGAAGCTGTAATTTGTTTTAATACCTTGAGATTTTAAGATCTGTTACATTCTAACACTTTTAAGAAATCTCAGTCATATAATCACTTGAGCCCTCATACTGCATCGATACCTTGTAGTCCTAGATGTTTGAGCTGAAGAAAGGGCCTCCTGTGTAGGAATTCACTTGAATGCAAGTTCTTGGTGTGGATGCTGCCTGTAATGCTGGCCAGGAGCACGTTTCAGTGGGCTTTGGGGTGTGCTGATGCTCGCTTGTAGGTAGACAGCTCTGAAGAAGTTCACATTCTGTGAATCAAAAATAAGATATGTAACCAAAAATGAGTTGGAATAGCTTGGACGGAGTTCAGATCTTCTTTGCTGACTGAGAAGTGATTTTTCAGCAGGACAGTGAAGCACTGCATGGTAGATCTAAAGAGCTAATCTGTGCTCACTGAGAAAAACCCAAGTTGATGAAGAGGTTAGTTGGTTATTAATACTACAGAAAACATTTCTAAGTCTTTTTAACACTTGAAAACTTGCCTATTCACTTCTTTCTTACATAAAATCACACCGAAATGGTTTCAAGAGAAGCTTTTTACATCTTTATTCTAATTCTGAAAGTGCCAGTGGCTTAAGCCACATGCATGTTGGTAGGAATCAAGTGTTACTTTGCTGTCCCTTATCCTATAAAGGCTTCAGATTTTGTTTTGTGCTTTTTGGAAACTCTTTGTGGTTTTTTTATCAATTTATTTCCACTATAAGATGGACCTTTTAATCCAGTTTGAATACTTCATTAGGTACCTGCTTGAAGTATTGTAGGCACATGCAGCTTCTGAAGCTGAAGGGAACCTTCCTGTTCTGTGTCTCCTCTGTCTGCAAGCATGTTTTATTATCAGGAAGAAATAATGCAAGTCCTTGTTTCTTAGTATTTTGTCTGTATTTAATTTGCTTTAATGTGCTTATAGTCAGTGGTGTTGATTTCAAATTACTAGCTTCAGGCTACTGAACTTCTTTTAGTGTTGAAAAATTGTTCAGAGGAAAGTGAGCCAGCAGATCAAGAGACATTTTTAATGTGAATTTCTAGAGTAGTGTGAGAATCCAGCAGTTACAGCTAGTAAGGGAACTCAGTGTAATAATACGTGAATATTGTGACCTCTCTTAGTCCAGACTGAACTCAGTTTCACGTTTCAGATGGGTTTTCTTTAATGCTGATGTTGCTGAAAGCAAAACACAATTGTATTAGAAAAGAAATGTAATACTAGAAGTTTTAATTAAACAAATTAATTTTAATTTTTGCATATTGTTTAATAAAATCATAATATCAAATGTGTCTGTTTTATGAGGCTAGTAGGTTTTTTCCTAAGCAGATGTTGAACACATACACAAGAAAAGTGATTTTACCATTATAGAAGCAATATACATTTTCTCCATTTGCTTTGTATTAGTTAAAAAAATATACATTGGTGTCTTTTATTATAATGAGTCTTTATCATTTTAACTAGCAGTTTCAACTACAATGTATAATCTCTTGAATTCCTAAGGTAAGGTTTCTGTAGGAGTCTGTCTTAGAAGACAATATCCCTAGTGTCCTCTTATGCTTCCATCGACAGTTTTTTGTTTGCTTCTTGTCTCTTAGGGAAAGCCTGTGAGAGGAACATATAGAGATTTCTTTACTGTGGCAAGACAGAAGGTAGCTGCCTTTCCAGGCTGAGTCATAGGCACTTGGAGAGCCGCTTGATATTTCTGTACAGACTATCCAAATGCACACTTTGCCTAGCAGTCTGATACAGTTGTAACAGAGAGACTAAAACTAAAAGGCATCTTTTGTCAAATCGTAGCCCCAGGTGTTTCCCTTAATATTATTATAAATTTTTTTTTATACTTTTAAGGCCAGGTGGGATGGGGCTTTGAGCAACCTAGTCTCATTGAAGTTGTCCCTACCCATGGCAGGGAGGTTGGAACTAGATGAGCTTTAGGGTCCCTTCCAATCCAAACTGTTTTATGATTCCATGATTCAATGTTGCAGATGCTGCAGTGAAAATCTCTGCAGACTTGGAGTACTTAGCTTTTGGAATGAGCTTAGATTTCAGGATAAAGGGTAGGGAAATGGTTAAATCTACCTAAATGTCAGCCACTGTTGCAAGAATGTTAGTGTCCTCAGTCCTCTGAGGTGGGAAATAGGTGAGGGGCTCCTGTCTGTATTTCTGAAGCATTTTCCTTACTGCTTTTCTGAGCTCTTTGGACACCAGCTATTTTAAATTTCTTGCAGTACCCTTAATATCCACAGAGTTAGCACGTGTTTTGACTTGGAGAAAGTCTTTTCAAAGGTGCATTGATTAATGGCAGCTTAAGTAGTCTGTTTGAGAATGGTGAAACAAAACAATGGTTAAACCAAAATTTAGATCCGTACCTCTACCCTATGTCATTTCTGTAGCTTCACTGCTGCAGTGAAGACAGTGAGGGGTTTAATGCTGCCGCTTCAGCTGATGGCAAGTCAGATGTCTTGCAGTTGTTCTGAGCAGTAAAATACATCAAAAACAATGTTAGACAGTAATCACAGGGCAGGTTGCCATGAATGATCAAACACTACAGAAAAGAAAATGCAAAAATAATTTTAAGTTAGTTGCTTTTTGTTTGCAGAGTATTGCCACTTTCTAGATTAAATGCTAAATTTTGAAGCATTCTTTTAGATATAATTAAAATATACTACCAATTTCTGAACTTATTTATTTGCAGCTAGGTTTTCATTTTTATTATTTTCTATCTGCTTCCTCTATTTCTCTGATCCTATATCCCATGTATCCCACGTATGCTATTTATATTTTGTTTTCTTAGAACTGCCCTTCAGAATGAATATTTTCATTCTAAAAACAATGTTGTTGGGAAAAAATAATTCTGGGGAAAAAAACTAACCAAAGAAACCTTGCCAAAAATGTATTAAAAAAACCCCAAACCAAACCCAACCCACATCCAAAAAGCTTGTAGCAGAGAATGAATAAAACAAAGTCTGGGCAGACAAATGCATTTTCCTGTTCTGTGTTTCCAGGTGCGGTCAACGTATTGCTTATCAGTGTTTCACAAGCAGTGGATCTCAAAGGCTTATGCTTACTAGACCTACCAAAGAATATTTGTACTAACTGAAGCAGTTTTTATAGCAAACCTTTCTCAAGTTTATTCATAATAGAAATGTTACTGGAGTTACTTGAGGTGATCAAAAGCCCTTTGTTGTTCATTCCAGCTAAAAGCTTAAGCTGCTGTCCTAGCAGAAAAGTTCAGGTCTTACTGACAAGATTATTTAAAATGTAAGGACTTGACTTGCTCTAGAAGAGACCTAGGTAAAGAAAGAGGAGAAAAAAAGTGCTAATAATGGACTTTTCTTTCTTTTTAATTTTTTTTATTTGATTTTTGACATTTTACCAGGTTTCCCAAATTATGGGTTTTGCCTCTCCACTGGATGCAGATTTCTCTTAAATCCACACTTATCTGCCCCCTATACTTTCCAAAACAGAAGTATGGAATTTGATCTTCTTTCTGTGAATATGGCAACTGATGCCACCAACATGAACCTATGAGGTGTTTCCATATTGCTGCTGTGATAGAGCAGATGTATTTCTGACAATGGCACCAAGCAACTTAAACCTGTGAATCCCTTGACAATCTCTTGACAACAGCATTGCTGAGTGGCTGAAGTACTGAACTGTGAAGTGCTAACTATGAACAGGAAGGTGTGCAGTTATTATGGGAATTTCATGCTAAGAGACTTTTATGGATATTGCCACTGCCAGCTGATCAAGTGAAGCAGTTGTGGTCCAAGTTTCCTAAACTCCAATGAATGCATGGCTGAAACAGATGAATCTATAGAGTAACACAACAGCTCTTTCTAATACCAATGTCCATAGGGAAAGCATTTACAAAGATGTGTCCAATGTTTGAGTGGTTTCTCCAAGTTTGGTGCTATAAAGCATACTTTGATGCAGGAGTGTTATGTTACAATCAGGAAGCCCAGTATTACAAAAACATTTTGCTTCAGAAGGGTGACCTTAAAGAAAAACCAGTAGTCACTTTATATGGCCCATTAGTCATTCTTATCAAGAAAGGCTTAGACAGGGATGTTATTAGGAAAGCTTCTCTGAGCTCAACTGTTGTGCATTTGCTGTTAGCCTGTATGCTTATGGCTAGAGAGGAATACACAGCTTTCCTAGTCCTTCTCCATGCAGAGCTAGCCTGCTGCAGAGGAACTGTATAGTGGGCAAGTGTGTGCCTGTGCACATCAGGGTTGTCCAGCTTGGGGAAAAGTTGCTCTTCCATCTGAGCCTAGGCTTGAGTGAAACACCTTGGAAAAAGCAAAAAGATTTTTATGAGAAATAGGTGCTTCTGTTGGTTTATCTTCTGTTTCAAGAGTCTGGGGGACACACAAAAGAGCCAGTGGATCAGGATGTCTGCAGAGATCTTGGATGCTCATCTAGTAACTTAGTGTAGTGGTAGTGTAACTCCTCATTGGAATTTTATTTTAGTGACTTTTGCTAGACAACTTTTAGTTTACATTTAAGAGTCTTGACACACTGACAGGTATAGTTGCATAGTCTTATGTCTGCTTTCAGAAATATGTTGGCAAATGCTTTTTGTCTTTTTGTTGTTTGGTTGGTTTTTTGCCTCTTGTTTTTTTGCCTCTTAGTTTTTAGTATTGTGGAAAGAAGGGGGAGGTACTCAACTCAGCCAGAAGTAATAGAGGAAAGCTAAGTCTGCTCCAGGTCTGCATAGGAGTAATACTTTCACTAATCTAGATACTGCTTTCTATTGTGGAGAATCTTTTGTGTTTTAATATGCTTAGGCATGATTACTATTATAATTCTAAAAAGATGGTAATAGGGATTGATTGCAATGCTTAGAACTTCTCAATGTTAAGAGGCTTCAGACTATAATAAGTCAGTAAATCTGTAAATTGGGAAACTGCAGTCCAATTGTGTACCTACAGCAGGTAGAACCAACTCCAAAGAATGTTGATATAACAATGAGAATTACCGCTTTCCTTTCTATTTCCACTAATGAAATGTTTGAATCTCTGAAGTTCCCGTAGTTCTTGGATTGTTTGATCCTTTATAAATGACCAGAAGTAAATATGAAGCACAACAGTTACTGTAGCAAGTATTTTATTTTTATTTTTTAAAATCTCTGTTTTGAAGAAGTTGTCTTCGTGGTGTTAGTTCTGTGATCTGGAATTCACCAGAAATTCCCATGTTATAAATATTCAAAATGTCTTGAAGTTTAGACCTAATATTCAATGTGTGTGTTGTAGTGCCCAGGAGCTAAAATGCATTTCTGCATGCCCACTTGCTATTTTGCATAAATTGCAAAGAGCTGTCTCTAAGCCTTAACTGTTACTTGGATGCAATATTTGTGGTCAGTGAGAAGGAAAAAGCTCGTTGCGGGACCAAACCATTTTCCATTTTGTACTATTTTGGAACTGATTGTTAGAAATTTAAATAGGGTTGGGGCTGATGCCTTTGCCCAGGGAAGGACCAGGGGGTTTCTGTTTTTGACAGTGCACTTATTGGTTGAGGGGGAAACATTTAGTCATTTAGTTTTACTTACTTTGGAGTTGGTGGAGTTCATACTATTTTCCCCCTTAAATCTCAACAGTAGGGGGGGTAGCATTAAAGCTTACTCACCAGGAGTTCTTAGGGACTTAATTCCCAGCCTAGATAAGTGATCCTAGAAATGGAAGTGAATTGGAGAGTATTGGCAGAAAAAGATGGGGAATTTATTTGAGACATCAATATATGGATCAGGTTGCAGATTGCCTCCAACAGCTTACAGGTACCTGAATTCATAATGCTCTGTAATAATCCATTTATGTGATATTGCAAATCTTTTTTTAATTTCAATTTCTTAAACTGCAGTAAGCGAGGTTTGTTTGTAATTTTTTCCCCCATCTACCTTTTTTTAACAACTTTTAAAGCAACCATCCAGAGGAGGTGAATAGATGGACTTTGGCACGAGGACGTTTTTGAATTCTATGTATCTCCCTTGGTCTTTCCTTCTCTACAAGCTGAATACTTCCAGATTTTTCTGAGTGAGTTTATTTCCCTGCCTTCCTCTTAAAATCTAGTATTTACTACTGTTATTTTATTAGACAGAAATATGTCTTACCCTTCCAGTCTGGTCATTACTGTGGGATGTTTTGGCAGTTTCTCTGAAGTCTGGTAAAATTTGCCTATTGCCTTTGTCCTGGTAAACTTTCATCATTCCTGTGAACAGCAGCAAGAACTTAATACTATGGTGTACTACTTGTATAAGGCTGAGAAGACTCCCTGGTTAAGAAAGCTGCTTTCCCCATGATTCAGATGCATAGCATCTGAGCATTGTGGACTTGCAGAAACTGTATAAATATTAGTAACCTGATGTAAAAAGGACATGTTCAACACCTTCATCTACTACTGCTGAGGGAAGGGGTCTGGAAAGTGGTGCTTTTTACACCCTTACTTAAAATGTTCTTGTATTTCAAAAGAAAATTCAAAAGAATACTACTTCTCTTCAGTTTACTTTTTAGGGAAAGTAAGGCAACTTATTCTTGGATTTTCATAGAGACCTGATGTGCTTCTGGGAAGAAAGCAGTAGGTGTTATTATTGAACACAATTTTCTCCTCTTCGTCTTGGTTTTGTGTGGCATAATCTGGAAGTGTTGAAGCCCTCCATTTTAAGGGAAAAGCTTTCATGCAAGGAAGCATTCAGAGTGTTTGGGATTCATGGTTTTGTGCAATGTTGTGCTGCTCTAGTGGAGAAGACCAAATGTTTGATTTATTGTGCACATGTTTCAGGATAAGCTTTGTCAGCTGAACTACAACATATGTGGTTTTTTTTTTTCTCAGCTCTGTTTTTATTTACACTGAAATAAAGTATCACTTGACCAGCCAGAAATATTTCCACATAATACTCATGAAAATAAAATGTGGGGGTGGGAAATTCTGCTTTTTATGGTTTCGTGTCAGAAAAAGGGATGTCTAGGTGGGAATCATAACAATCTGCAGTTTTGAGACAGGCAAGACTTGATGGGGAATAGTTGTTTTTTTTTCTTATCACATAATTTGCTTTCAAAAGAAATCATTATTTTATTGTCATCTCTATCAGAAATAATTACTTTTTGTTTAGGGGTTTTTTTCTTCCTCTTACCTCCAAGTACAAGAAGGAACCCTTTGCTGTACAATGTCTGATGTTATTAGTTAACACCAATATAACATTTTATTTTGTCTTAAATTTAATATTTTAAGCTGCAGGAACAAACCCTGCTTCTGTATGAGCTGAGGTAGCTAAAGCATGCGTCTTTGTGGTAAAGGTGAGCCTTGCTTCTTTCAAGATGTGTTAGGGAAGCACTAGGGAAGTTGGTGTGTTTCCTGAAGTGAACTTTCTGCTGCATTAAATCCTGTATGACCTGTAGAAATAAGGACTATGATGCAATCTACATTGAGTTTGGTGTTTTTCTTGTATGCCAGCACTGTCTGTGAAAATCTGTACTTTTTCTGTCTGCCTTTCCTGACCAGTAGTCTAGCTTTCCCTTTTGCTCTTAGATATCCCATCATTGGCATCAATCAGATAAAATAATGCATTAATTACTTCTTGGAACCTGGCTAACATAAAGACCTGAGGTGTAAATAATAAGACTTTTATAAATTCTACTACAGTGATGAGTTTTATTTAAAGAGAAGAGAAGCTCAGATAAAGGGTCAGGTTTAAAAGTTTTCTAACATGCCAGTTTAAATAGAAAGCTAAAAATTTGATTCTTCATCTTCCTTTTCCATGGGGAAAATATATATAGTTTCTCTCTGCATCCATTTCAACAGTTTGTGAGAAAGTAAATATAGCCCCTTTGTAATTCCTCAGGGCTTCCTCTACGTTTTAGGTCAGAAGGGAATTTAATAGAGACAATGAAAAGGTCTTTGGAAATATAATCTTAGGCCATGTCACAATTCTTGGTATAAAGAAGCGGAAACATTCTTTAAATGTTAGACAATTTTGTCAGTGTTTCAAAAGTAACATTTCTTTATGTAGTGTAGTAGCAGAGTCAGTAGGTAGCAAAGCCTTTTGCACCTAAACACCTAAAAATTAGGTTGGTTTTGTTTTTCCTTCCCCCCATACCAATATGTAACAGGCCAACTCTCACTGATTGCTTGTGCATTTGCATAGTTCCTCCCGTATAGTCTCAAAACATAATTTTACATATTACTTTTTATGTACAGCAGTGGTTACTTACATCTGCAGTTATTTATTTTTTCTTTTTCTGAATTGCTTGCTCTATGGAACAGTTCCCTTTACCCAAAATGGACTTGGAATATGTCTTGTAGGGAAAAAAAATTGTATTGTTTGCTAAAGTTAGATGCCTTTCCTTCTTTCCCTGGAAAATGTTATACAGCTAGTTCTGGACATGGCAGAGAACAGCCAGCCTTGAACTGTGAATCCTTCTGGTAAATTATCTCCAACAAGCTCCACATGAGATTTTTATCTCGTAAATTTTTTGTTACTGTTCAGTTTGGAGTTCAAATCTAGGAAGTGTTAGCATCCTGTGTGCTGAGTTGCTCTTTGTACTTTCAACCTGACCCCACTTACTATTTCTGTTAGTTAAGAATAAGTTGTGCTGATACTTCCTTTGTGAAATCTTCTAAATAAGCTGGAAAGCTCACTGTTATATTCTTTTTCACACGCAGGCTCGTGTTATGTATGATTTTGCTGCTGAGCCTGGAAACAACGAGCTGACAGTCAGTGAAGGGGAGATCATCACAATTACCAACCCGGTAAGAAAACTGAGATGGAATCAGGGCTTCAGTGCACTTTCCTAATCTACTTCTAGCAGATGGAAGAAAAATGGTGCAAGGTGACATCTGAAACCATGGCTACCCTTCCTCGAAGAGTGAGCAAATACACTCAACACAAAGAATTTTGTAATAGTTTTGTGAGCAGTTTTGAAGGAGGGAAGCTTCTCAAATTGTGCCCACACACTTAAGAATGTACTCAGCTTTGTTTCCTTCTAAACAGAGCAGAGTGCCAAGAAAGAGGAAGGAGCTAATTATGGTGACAACCTTTACATCTGAATGAATCTCTTTCTGTGTGCCTAATGTTCCACATTTTGTGTGTATTAATCTCTCAGGTGCTTGCCACTTGCATTTAAATGTGACATTCCAGCTCCCTTCTAGATTTTGAGTTTCTTAATCAATTGCTTCAACATTCCAAGCTTGTTGAAGAACTCAGTACAAAAAGTTGTTACTAAACTTGTGTATCCTTTCATAATTAAAGAAATATGGATAAGGTACAGGGAAGAAGTGGTGAAAATTCTATTGATAATACTATCAGGCAGTTGTTAAATGAATAGTAGTTTTGAACACTGACATTTTATTTATATGTACACGTACATTTTGAGTGCACTTTTATTCTATGTAATTCTTACCCTTGGTAACAAGGTGTTTATTCATTCTGCTTTTGATTTTTGTGTAGTGATATGGCTTAGCAAATAGACTTTGCTTTTAGAACACATACAAAAAAAAACCCACCTGATTCTGAAGCCAGGTTTTATTTATCTCATTGTATAGGAAGCACGGGTTCTGCAGAATAAACTAGTTCTTCAGAGAGCCTAGTCATGTGTAATTCTTATAATTTTTAGTTCCACTGATCTTAAATATTTGCAGGAGATATTTGGTAGAACCGGCACCCTCTTTGATAGTGTGCTGTGCTGTGGCAGAGGTTACATTTTAAATGAGTTCAAAAGTTTAATGACAGTTCACAAAAATAGGACTAAATATAAATATATTAATCACAACTTTTAAACTAGTTCTCACTGAAAAGACATCTGTGGCTTAAAGCAGTATACTTAAAACCAAGTTACGCTTTATTTTACGCTGTCCATGATGGATTGCCACAAAGGCTCTTGATCTTTTTTGGTATGATAAATTTAGCCAGCAATAGGATAAGTCATGCAAGTCCACTGAAGATTGTTTTTAAGTGTAACAGTGCAAATATGACTTATGGATCAAGATGTCATTGCTCTTGCAGTTTAACTAAGCTAATTGAATTTATAGTCTGAGATGTCTAATTATTTCTGTGTTCTTGAGTGAAAAGTAAATGAAATTTGTTGTTTCAATAACTGATCTTTACTGTTTAAAATCTTAAATACATAAACAGAGTTCTCCTATGTGCAGGGTTACATAAAATTTCCAAATGAAAGAACAAAATCGTGACTAAACAAATGCATCCATTAAAAAGCAAATTAAGAAAACCTAAAATTCAGTAATTGCTGTCTAGCATATATGGTTCCAATTTTCACCTGTGAGCTAGCTTGGTATGTGTTCCCTAAACAGTTTGATTTAAAACAGAACTGGGTTATTCTAGGTAATGTTGTCCTGGAATTAACTGTGCTTAACTGAAAAGGTCTGCAGAGGTTTCTTAGTGTATGTAGAACTTATGTTTTAAAAAAACCAAACAATATCAGGGTGCCCCACTGAGATCAGAGCTGAACTGTATTAGCTCTTTTTTAACTAATAACATGAGACCTGCCTCTGAAAATAAATGTGAAGTAGAAGGAGTGTCTCCAGATCTTTTATGGTATGTGGCTCTTTTAATCTTGAGAGTGCACTTAATATTTTTGCAGGTAATAGCTCTCACTCATCACACATCTCTGCATCTTCAACAAATGAAGCAGAGATTTTTACAGATATTACCAATAGCTTAATTCTTTGAGTTTTGTTTCTTTATAGCCTATTGATTAAAACTAATGCTTTGTAATTGACATACTAATAGCTCTGTTTTTATGCAGTCTGTGTCCAGACAATTAACTGTGGTTTCATAAATGATGAAAAGTGCTGAAAAACCAACCTTTTTTTCCTCTCATGCTTGTTAAAATCTAAAGTCCACAATAGCTGTGTGAAACTGGCACAGTCTGTGTTCTGTTTAAATCAGTATCTGCTGCTTCAGCAGCTTTAAGCGAGTTCGTTCACGGTTATACAGTCATAACTGTGCTTTGAACATTGCATTTGACAGCGAGACAGTGCTTTCTCCTGAGCTGCTTGAAGCAAGCCGTGGGATCCATCTAGCAAAATTATTTCTATATTACTTCTTCTAGGATGTTGGTGGAGGCTGGTTAGAAGGAAAAAACAGCCAAGGCGAGAGAGGACTTGTTCCAACAGATTATGTTGAGGTAAGTAACTACACTGCTCTGCATTAAGAAAGCAGAACTACTAAGAAGCTCATCCTCTGGTTTGCTGATCAGACTGAAATGCTCAAACATAAAACCACCAGTGTTAAAGCTTGGAATATATAACTGTATTTTTGCAGCTGTAACTGGCTTTGGAGACCAGTGCAAGCATGCCATCCAAAGCTGCTGTGCTTCTTAGTGCAAGAACTGCAACAGGAAGTTGTCTGTAGCAAATATTGGTGATCTGCAGAACGTGAGCTGTTTTGAATCACAATCCAATAATTATTTTCTTTTCCTGTGTGAATTTACAAATATGGAAGTGAAAGGAGTAATGCAAGTTAGCACTGGTGTTGCTGTGGCAGATTTGCCACATGCTCATAACTCTCTGGAATGGAGACACAGTTCTAGGGCTCAGGATATGGGATCCCAAGCCCAGAGACTAGTCAGCTGATCTTCTTACTGAGGGCCTTTGCTGTCTCTTCAGTGTATATTGATCTGTTTTTTGTTTGAAGACTAGTGGTATTGGGTTGGGGATGGAACAGGGATCTCAGTGCAAAGACTGGAACCTCATTCACACTTGGAGGGCCCTGTCTGTATGTCTGCAGGTTGCCAGTTAGGTGAAGACTCTGGCAGCCTCTTAAGGCATGTGCCTCCCTTTCTTCACCAGTGCTGTGTTTATTTAAAAAAAAAAAAAGTGGTGAGGAGGGAGGGGGAAAGCAGGATTATGCTGGCTCACATGGCCTTGTGTTTTTACTCATTCAGTTAGTTCATGGTCTAGTAGATTTTGGCTCTCCAAACTTACTGTCCCAAATTCATTCTCTGAGTATTGAGTTCCTAGTCTCCAAGCAGTAATGTTAACAACCTTTTTAATCCTTGAGGAATTTATAGATGGGTGTCCACTGCCACAACAATCTTGTTTGTTACAGTTACAATGCAAACCAGTTCCATCTGCTGTGGAAATAAATCTTCCAGAATATCACATCAGTTTCTTGTATAAAGTTCTATTGAATTTGAATTCAAAAAGGTTATATGCAATCATCTTAAAATCTAGTGATATGAATGTTAGGATGATTATATATTATAAAGCATAATTTGATTAATGGAAGCATGAAAAATCTTTTGCAATATTTTTCCAGATTATCACTGAAGGTGCAAAAGATGGCATTAGCTGCGGTAACTCATTAGCTGACCAAGCCTTTTTTGATTCCCTCTCTTCAAACACAGCTCAGACCAACTCTGCTGCAAAAAGCAGTAACCAGGTATGTCTCACGTTTTTTCAGGGACAGTGGGCATGGAAAGTTTTGTTGATGTAATTGTTTGCAGTACCATATTTGTGAACCTTCATAAAAGTACTCAAGAAAGTAATTGTGTTTTCATTAAGGAACACTTTTGTTGAATATTAATGATGTGTATGACTGCTCAGATACTGTCACTGCTGGAAAATTCAGTAGTCTTAACACTTTCAGAAACAGAGCATTTTTATTCTTTCCAGTCTGCAATGATATAAATCTGTGACTACTTCAGTCTCTGTAAGTGTAAGTGCACTCTGAGCAAATTTATGTCTAATACAATTGGGTGGTCTGTACATCATCAGCCAGAGTGAATGGATGTCAGAGATTTCACAGAATATTCTGAGTTGGAAGGGACCCACCAGGATCATTGAGTCCGATGATCTAACGTGGGTAGCCCCTACAGGGATCAAACCCATGACTTTGGTGTTATTAGCGCCAGCCTCTAACCAACTCAGCTAATCTCACAATATATTTCTTTCAGAGTTTAAGAGTTGTTTCTTGGATTAAAAAAGATGAAGCAAGTTTATGCACTGTCCCCAGTCAGTTGGAGAAGAGACTGACTTTTGTTTTGCTTCAAGAATATTTTTGTGGGGTTTATAATCCCTCTATTCATAGCTTTTTGCCTGGTGTATCAGTTCATTAAACAGCAAATATTTAGTTTCAGGTTAGATATCTGAGGACATACATTATCTTAAACACAAACTGTTTATTGCAGTCTACAACTGCTGCATACCCCACATGTAGGAAGTTAAACATTTTGAAGTCCATAGGTCAACAGAAGAAATTGCTTTTTTCCAATAGCAATACAAATTCCAATTTTGCGATGCAAAAGGAAATGCTTTACTTTTTGTAACATCTGGGGGACACACCTGGTTTGTAGGTCAGTTAAATATCAGTTAGTTTTCTTATTTGCACCACACGACTTTGACATGAAGTGAGATCTTTTGAAAACTGTACATGGGACATTTTTGTATGACAGTGAATGTAACAGTTCATTGACTGTATAGTGTTTGATTTGTACTTCCTTGTATTCAGCTGGATAATGCCAGGATTGTTATTCTGTGATCACATATTCTCATTAGATAACTCCAAAACTTGCTGTGACTGTCTCAACATTTATAACTTTTTTTTTTAACTGATGCCCAGTTAACATGTAAGGCTAAACACAGAACTCTGAAATACCTCATGAATTTCTCATGTCAAACTGAGACAAAAGTATTGATTATAGGTTAGTTTTCCCTCAGCAAAACTTAACAGCAATTTGAGGCTAGAGTGGAGAAATCTCTTTTCTTCTGTGCTGTCTGTTATCCTTGCCCCATTTTTTCCTGCTATAAAATTTCTGGCAAAACTTCACTTTTGGGTAAGCTTGAGATATTTCCAATATCTACTTCTGTCAAATCCGAATACTGTTTCTCAGAAGAGAAATATATATCTTAATTTGATCTAGGAAGGACTACTTACTAATATAATAAACTGAATATTTTGAATGGTGCTAGAGGTATCTGTCACAACTTATTCTGTGCTTAACACAAGATACTTGTGTTTGTAGAAGGCGAGAAAAAAGCTCTTGCTTGTACAGAGGGAAAGGTTGGAATAGACGTATTTATTATATTCTAAATAATAGAGAATTACTGTGGCAATCTAGTCTTGGAAGTTACATTTCTAGAGGAGCAAAAAGCTTGAAAATATGGTCACTTTGCAATGTTGTTTACACAGGATCAATAGTATACTATGCCTATAATACGTACAAATTGCAGGTCTTTCCATAGTAAGTTTCGGAAAGGAGCAACTTCAGTCAAACAACTGGTCTCATCTGCATCAGTGCCCTACTCATAAGTGTCCTATTCCTCTCAGTTATCCTTCAAATACTATGTGAAACAGCTGGGAGAACCAGTGTACCACAGTGTATTATAGTAAAAACTATATTGCTGACATTATTAGGAGAGAGGAGGCGAGTGTGCACCTGGATGCAGTCAAGGCCATGCAACATGTACGAGAAGCAGATTTCTTCAGGCCTAGTGTGTTTGGGTCTTCAGTTTTCCTGTTTTGTTGTTGTTTGTTTTTTTCATTTTATATCATGAATGATCCTGTTGTGTGGTCAGGATTCTGTGTCATAAGTTATTTTCTTTTCTCAATTTTTTTTTTTTTTCTTTAACTGAGTTCAGTAACTGCTGTAGCGTTATATATATTTTCTAGAAAAATTTTAGATCTTGATTTTTGGTTTCTTCAGCTTCTGATCTATAACTGGTAGTTTTTTCTAGTGGCTTATTGCTAGTGGGAATTTAATTTGTACACTAGGCAGTTGGGCTTCCACTTTTGACTCTTAGACGTTTTTCCCAGGTCAGAGAACTCTCTAGTGCAAGGTATTTTTGCCTTGCAAAAGTTCTATGGCTAATTGTCTTCTTAATGAAGCAATTCTGTCTGTTTATCCTGTCTGTCTCATGTAAGACACTTTTTTTTTTTTTCCCCTGCTCTCAGGAAAAAAGCAAGCTTTCTTCTGCAGTCCCTTTGATCTTGTGTCTTGTCTGTAAAACAGGTGCATTGCTCCTGTGTACTTCACAGGTGTCAAACAGGTGTGACATTGCTGTGCAGGTGTGGAAACACCCGATATATAAAGATTGCATTGGTTCCTGTAATACTGTGTCAGGAGGTTATACTGAGTTGCTCATCCCCTGCCTACTGGCATCTCTTTTAGAGCCACTGCTAATGAGAATACAATCTTCTACTTTGTGGGTATGACCCTTCGTCCTAGATGTATTACGCTGCATTTGGTTACAATAACATTTATACTGTGTAACAAGAGTTCGCTGAGGCACTTGGGATTGATTTGTGTTCAGATGCACTGTTGCAAACAATTGCCATAGCTTTCTCAAGTGCTTTAATAACTGACTAGGTCAGTATACAAAGCTTTTAATGTTAAATGAAACTCTTGTTTAGGCTGTGGAGAGTGAAAAAAACCTGAGAAATTATGTGTCAATGTAAAAGGAATCGATGCTGGAGGTGACACAACAGTGGAAACTAAAATGTTGGTAAATAGATGAGTCTGATAGACTGTGTAAGAAATAGCAGTATCTCTAAATGCTGACATTTTATGATATCTTACATTTTATAGTAACATCGGGGGTTGAAAGTTTATTCCAAGAAGTCTTTACAAAAGCAATTCTTAATAAACAGGATGTTTTTGGATTTTTCTTTCTACTACTGTGTTGAAGAAATTCCCTTCTGTAAACATTAAGTTGTTCTAACATAGACATAGTTACACAACGCCCCAACTCCCCAATTTCAATAAGTCAAATGCTTTAATTCTTAGAATTCCTTCCGTTCTTCTATCAGTAAGTAAAAAACCCCCACAGGTTGTTGTGTAGTCTTTCAGTACCAAGCTTTATTAAAAATAACAGATCTGGCTGATTTGAAATGTGAGTGTGGTGCTTTTTTGTTTTCTGTTTTTAAGAGACCTGTTAAGCCAGAGTGGTGTGTTTTAACCCTGGTAGGTAGCTCAACCCCCTCAGCAGCTTGCTTATTTCCCCCCCTCAAAGGGATGGGGGAGAGAATCAGAAGGATAAAAATGTGGGGACTCATGGATTGAGATAATGGCAGCTTAATAGGTAAAACAAAAGCTGTGCACGCAAACAAAGCAAAAGAAGAAATTCTTTCACTACTTCCCATGGGCAGGCAGGTGTTCAGCCATCACCAGGAAAGCAGGGCTCCATCATGCGTAAATGTTACTTGGGAAGACAAATACCATCACTTGAATATCTCTTCCTCCTTTGTCCCCCATTCCTTTTTGCTTTCCAGGCAAACAAGAGGCTTTTTATTTCCTAGTCTGGAAACCGTAACTTTTTGATGTTAAGAAAACATCATTGACTCAAACACTGCCTTACTCCCTGACTGTCTTTTCCTAAGAAGGTTTTTTGTTGTTGTTCAGTAAATAATCTCCTGGAAAGTAATTAATAAGCAATAATGAAAAGCAGTTGATTTTGCTTCCTTTTCTTCACTGATAAAGCCTTAATAACCACAGCAACACTTTGGTAGTGTACCTTACCAGCAATGGCTGCTTTGGTAAAGCTTGTAGCTGCTGTTTTGAAGAGAGATATCTGTAAAAGATACCGGGGATAGGAAAGCAATCAGAGGAAGCAATGAAGCTAATCAAACATAAAATGAGAAAAAAAAATTGACTCAAGGTGACTATTTTTATGCTCAGAAGAAGATAAACAAATAGGAGAATTTAATGTTGCATCTGCCCATATTTGTGGTTTATTGTCCAAAAAGGTTTTAAAAATTATTCAAGAAAATACGAGTTAAGGAAGCCTTAGTTGCCAAAGACAGAGGGTGTTCCTAGGCTTTTATGTGGGTCTCTTCTTGATTTGATCTGGTAACCCTCAAGTAGAGGAAGCAGAAGGAATGAGAAATCTTTCTTCTCTGTTCCTACTAAATCTTTCTACTCTGTTCCTCTGATTACCTGTAAAGGATGCTAATTTTAGACTGTCATCTGGAACAGCCAGTGAGTAAGTATATCAGCACTATGTTTTTCTATTTGTTAGAATTGCATATAAATAGTAAAATTTACCTGTAAACTCTTCTGGTTTTGGAATAATACTGGTAATAATGGCATAGAAATGAATATAAATTTTGTCAAGTTAAACCAAGTGAACCTGAAAAATACACTGAGTACAAAATTTGTCATTTTTGATGAAAAATGAGTGGAGGTTTTTCCTCTTGTAGTATTTCTTTGATGCCAAATTTCTTCCAGAAGCTGTAGCAATGATGGATATCCACACTTTTGCATAGTGCTTCTCATTGTAGTTGACCAAGAGGTTATTAGACTGGTGGCATTTGAAGCCTTCATAATTTTACTATATACAGAAATACAATCATTAATGTAAAATTCATTCTGAATTGTCTCCTCCAACTGAGTTGGTTTGGGTTTTTTTTGTTGTGGCAAAGGCTAGTACATCTTCTGAAATCACAGATGTACTTGAATTTCTTTTGCTCATGTTGCAAGTTCAGAAGCTTCTGTTTTAACAGCAATTATGTCTCTCCCCATTCTATACCACAACTTGTGGTATAGATAAATTTTCATTTATCTAAGGAATTTAATTAAATAATATAAATTAATAAATAATATAAAGTATATTAAAAATATAAATAAATAATTTAAAATACTTTAAAAGTTGTGAACAAGTATCAGCTTTCTGTTTTAACAATAATATTTATCTGAATTATTTAGATTTTTCTACAGCCATATTGGCCCAAGCTAGTTCTTCTTATTAAGAAGTTAAAATGCTATCTGTACAGTAATCTTGGTAGTGGTCTATAAGCAAGCAGACTGTGTGTATAATTAGCCATACTGTAGTCCAGCTGTTTACAATCTATGTAACATACAGGTTTGAGTGTAGGATAGAAATACTATAAATTTTAGTATATTGTATATTTTAGTATGTATGGTTTCTCCTCCCTTCCCTCTAGGACTCAGCCTGGCTCTTTTTATTTCCTTCATGCCCCCCTCCCCCTGCCCCCGATACAATAGAAAGCTGGTATTAAAAGCTTATAAATGAAAATAGATTGGAGTACTTACTGCCTGTCTGTTTCAGGGTGGAAGTGGATCATCAGCTATGTTGACGTAAGAGCTGTAGATGTGGCTTCCCTATATTTTAAGATACAAAAGTAGCTCTTGTAGCTAACTGTAAGTTGCGTTTGTGGAGGAGTTTGTTCCCTTTTTTTGACACTGATTCTCTAATCACTGCCAAGTCTGCTTCTGTATGAAGATGACTGTACAGCTCTTCTTAGTTCAGTATAAAATAAGTATCCTGAGAGTTTGTGATTTTGTGAATTGCAGATTTTTCAGTTAATTGCTATTGACCTTAGAGAATCCACATGTTTTGTGTTGTGGGCAAAGCCGTAAGACTCCAAGAGTAGACAGAGGAAGCAACTAACAGAAACCTCTTATGTTTGTATTGTTTCATCCTGTTGTAAGTATGAAACCACTTGGGATAGTTTCTCGGAAGAAAAATAAGATAAATGTACTCTTATGTGTAGAAAACCCTTCCTCTTCAGAAAACTGTGGGACTTATGTACAGACAGGATGAATAAATAGTAATGGAAGCACATAATTTGATGTGCAGGAGCTGAGGCAACAGAAGTTACCTGGTGTGTAGACACAAGCTGTTGAACATGCATAAGGAGGACACTGAGGAAGATATTCCCATAATTTCAGTTCATATCTTTTACATTTTTTGTAACTTAGTGCTGAAAAGGCAAATTGAGGTTGTTAAATTTGCATACTGTAACACCCCCTCCCCTCTCCCCTTCCGCAAACTGCTATGAGCAGCAATAAATGTTAAGATTGAAGAAAATAGACACAGCACTGCTATTGAGAGTGCACTATTCTGCTTAGGTGCAACTTTTGAAATGCTTGTTATTGCATTTCTTTAACAGCATTTCCATCCTCTGATGATTCTGTGAGTGTATTAAAGTAGAAGTATTGCCATGGGAAATGTAACTCACTCGTATTTGCTTTAGTCCAGTTTATCTTGTTAAACCAGTATGTCAAATTATCTTTAAAAATATGTGGGTTGGCTCACTATGAGAGTTACAATTACAATTGTAACTTCTAGTTCCTGTTACAGATAATGACAATGTAACACCCTCTATTGAAACGTTTAATTTGAAAGCAACTTTCCCCCTCCCCGATCTCAATCACAATATTGCATTCAGACCTGTAAGAGGAATTTGTGACCAATTCTTGTTTAAGTACAAGGCAATGGCTTCTCTGCAGTACTGCAAACAGTGGCTTGCTCCTTTGAAATGAATCACATTCACATATTTAAAAATAACCATCCAACATATGATGGTGATTGTACCAATTCCAATTCTAGAGTTATCTTGAGCTTTTTTTTGTGGATGACCCAGTGAAATGCAAAGGCTCAGGCAGGAAGCTGTTAAACTGCTGTAGTATTGTGATCGCTCCTCATCTTCATCTGCACCATACCCTGAGGTAAAATATGATTATTGAAATAGTTTTCCACAATTTAGAGTGTTGGCATGCTTTTTTTCTTGTACGATTCACAGAGTAACAGAATGGGTCAGTTTGGGAGGGACCACAGTGGGTCATCTGGTCCAACCTTCCTGCTCAAGCAGGGTCATCCTAGAGCACATGGCACAGGATTGTGTCTAGGTGGTTCTTGAATACCTCCAGTGAGAGAGAATCCACAGCCTCTCTGGGCAATCTGTTCCAGTGCTCAGTCATCTGTGCAGTAATGAATTTCTTTCTTGTGCTTAGACAGAACTTCTTGTGTATCAGTTTCTGCCCATTGCCTCTTGTCCTATTGCTTGGCATCACTGAGAAGAGCCTGAGTCCATCCTCCTGACGTTCCTCCTTTGTAGGCATTGATACTTACAGTCATTGATGGGGTTTCTTCTCCATTGTCTCTTCTCAGGGCTGAGCAAGCCCAGCTCCCCCAGCTTTCCTCATAACAGAGAAAACTAGCTGTCCACTGGGACCCCCAGGTCCTTGTCCACTGGGACCCCCAGGTCCTCCTCCACTGGGCTGCTTTCCAGCAGGTTAGCCCCCAGCCTATACTGGTATCCAGAGTTATTCTTCCCCAGGATCCTGCATTACCTTTTTCTTTCATTTGACTTCTTATTTCATGAGATCATAACTTTTGATCTAGTAGTTTGGCATTGACTATATAAAGAATGTTTTAACTTGATAATGGTGACAATCTTGTCAGCCCTCCTATGAGCATTTCTGCTTGCTTGCACACTTACAGTGGCAGGTGGCATGCATGTGTTGCACAATCCCCTACAGCTCAGCAGGGGGCTTACTGCAGTAAATAGTTTCCTTCCTGATTTTAACTTTTTTTGTTCATTGTTCACTGAGCACTTATTTTAAAGTGGAATCATGGGCATTTGCAATTGAAAGTGGTAAGGTAAAAAACCTTAGCCAATAATACTCTTTAACTTCTTCTCCAAAAAGAAAGTAACAAGGGTAACCCCTGTCCTCTGTTTCCAAACAGAAATAGGGAGTGCTTTTCCCCTCCCCCAAAAAAAGAAGGATAAAACCTTATTTAATTTTTGTAGACTGATCCTGGGATGTCTAGAGAACATCAGAGAGAAACAGGGAGCCTTTCTTCTTTTTCTGGCATTGCTGTGGTTGGTACTTGGAAAACTGTCTGAAATTTCTCATCTGTGTTTCAAGAAGGAGCCATTAGGGATTGAAATCAGCTCAAGTGAAGACAAGGATATAAAGAAGTGACTTGATTGCCATTTACATATGCAGGTGTAAGTAACAAAAAAATAAGCTTGAGAGAGCTCCATTGTATATAGGATTTTTAGTGGCTAAAATTTGAAACTAAGCAGACTTTCATTTAAAAAAAAAGTCATTTCTTTTAAGCAATGAGGGTGACAATGTGTTTTGCCTCCCCTTGTCCCATCACTGAGTATTATTTTCTCAAGTCTAAATTATGTATTTTTCTAAAAGAACATTTCATACTTCAAATATGGATTCTTTTTGAGCCAAATCAGGAGTTGATAGACAGAAATCCTGTACCTGCACTGTGCACAAGCAATGAAGCCCCTAGTCAATGTGAATAACCTTACAGATAAGGAAACACGATTGGAAGTCAGAAAAGAACAAAAACCAAACTGCTCTGCTCTTCATGGTGGTAACTGAATTTGTCCAACTGGTGGTTTAGGTTCACTTGCTGCTCAAAGCAAGGAGTGTGGGTGTGCTTTGGCTTTGTGCAATTTGTGAACAGGCAAAGCCCATCTCCTTTGCAGGGACTAAGTAATGAAGGGGGCAGTGGGGCTGGGGGTGGAGGTGCTGGGTGATGGTTTCCTCTGGAAGGAAGTGAGATGACAGGAATGGCTGAGGAACAAATGGATTCCTAGGACAGCATTGCCACTGCCTCCTTGTCAGCTGCTTCTGGAGGTCCTCTCCTGTGTTGCTTTCATATATTTATCCACAGGAACATTCTAGTCTGTGATTCCTTAAGGTTGGTTATCCTTTTAAATCTAGCTCATCTCCACATTTGCTTTTCCTAGAGGATTTCTTTAAGGATGCATAAGTTGTTTGAGTTGTACTTAAACAAGGAAAGAGGGCCTTCCTTCAGAATTGAAAGAAATGTCCTGTACCACAATGCTAAGGTAATGATTCACGAAGAAGAAAGCTTAGCCATAAAATATCATGGGTATGCCTGCTACTTCAGTTATCTGCTAATATAGGCTTTTAGCCCTTTGTCTTTCTTCCTGGAGCAAAATGCTTGATTTTTAGGGTGGCTATCTATAAATTCACTTTTTTTTTTTTTTTTTTATGTATCTGTCAGAGGCTGTTAGCCAAAGAATTGAAGTTTAGTGTAATGTCTGAGTATGCCTAAGGCTTTCTTTCCACGCAGATAACTAAGGCATTTATAAAGCTGGAGAAGTATGTCCATCCCTGTGAGCTATTCGGTTGAGCCACCATGACTTTTCATGTGTTACCTGCCATTGCTCTGTACTGTCTGTCTCTTTTAAATCCTCCTTCAAGAGCATCACACTTCACATTGCAGCTTTGGCTGTCCTGAACTTCACTTGATCTGATCAGACTTACTGTCTCTATTCACTGCTTCAGCATGGCTTCTGTCTCTCAGAGTACATTTCAAGGTGTATTTCTTACAGTTGGAGGTCATTATTTTTGATGGCACAGTTACCTAGGTATTTTTAGTTACTTAAATTAGGTTTAGCATCTGAGCATCATTTTTGTTTTGGCTGTTGTCCCTCAGGGGTAGAATGGGTCATTTGTCCATCCGGAGCATGCATTAACATGAGGAAGGAGTCTGCCAGGACTTAGTTGGTCAAGAGATCAAATAAAGATTTTTAGCCAGGGAAGAGAGATAGCTTAGTGCTTTACTTTAGTTCTACTGTCTATAGCTTTGGATTCTCTGGAAAACAGCAAATATGTCACTTCTCTAATTTAATTAATGACTTATTTGGTAAAGATACTGGTATTCCACTCCAAAGCTGAGTATTTTTCTGTTTGGTGGATTTTTATCTCATTTAACTATTACTACATATAGACTTCTCTTCCCATCCCCTAGGCCCTACCAGTAATGATCTGCTTCTGTAGTGATTTTGAATCTGCCCTCAGTGGAAGACTCTTAAAATATTCAATAGTGGTTCCCTCTGTTGTCCATTCCCCACATAGCCTTTTTGACTTGTCTTTTCTTCTAGAACAGTAGAAGTGAGCAATCCCTTAGTATTTACAAAAGGGAAAATCAGCTGCCTTTTAGGAGTTTATCCTTGAATTTATACTCAGTGTACTTGTTTGATGTTACCTTTGGGAGCAAAGAGATGTAATGCTTCATTTGAAGGCTGATTAGTTTCTTAGTTATGTGGTATGGCATTTCTTTTTGTGTGCTCGCATTTGAGATTGCTTGTGTACTTGGATATTAGGTGTATTGTATCAAATTATATTGACTAAATATCAGTTGCTTGCAAGGACTGTTCACATTTTTTGTGATGACTAAGGAGAGATCAGAGGATTATCAATTTCAGTTATGGAAAACGAAAGGTGTAAGAACATGTAATTTAATCACTTGCAAAATACTTGCTGGTTTAATTAGGGTTTATTCAACCAGAGCCAGACCACTTAAATGGCTTCTTATATGGAGTTTGTCAGCTGCTGAAATCCACAGAACTGCTGACTGGAGCTGAGATTACCCTTTTAATAACTGATGTGTCTTTATTTGGTCCTCCATGATGCCCTAGAACCTTGAGGATGACAGGCCTGATTCCTGAATCCTTCTCCATGTTTACTGAATGTTGACTACCAGTTAGGAGTGTTCACAGTGTGTGTGCATGTAGGCAAATATCTCAAAGTTGAAAGGAGTCCTGTAAGTGCTCTTTGAAAATTGTTGTCTGTATATATAGATTCCTAACCCATCTCTTCCCCTCTTCCCCAGTGCCTTAGAAAGAAATGTGGACCCTTTGGCTGAAAAGGAAGCGAGGGGGATTAGCTTATTCCACCCCTTTTATAGCTTGTGGGCAATACGCCTAAAGGCAAGAACTTATCCCCAAACTATCTTGGACATGTCAGAAGTAAAATTTTTCTGATTTGAAAATATAAGTACACAGAGATAAGATGTCTGAGAGTGCAATTTAAGTAATACATTTCCCCTTGCTGTACAGTATCTACTGTATATCAGCGACTATCTGCAAGTTGGATGATTGCTCTTGACAGTCATTCTTCAGTACTGTACCCAGTGTTAATATTATTGCCTCCCCCTTGTTTTGCAGCAGATTTTAAGGTTTCTTTGCCACCTACTCATGTGCCAGATTTCACATGAACTACTACAGAGAAGAGGAAAACTTTACTCAGACTTCTGGCAATCATCCCACTTCTGGGCTTTCATTTGCTAGTGATCAGCACACCAGATATTGCGGAAGTATAGGCAAATTAATATTATGCAAACTATTCTTTTCTAGGTACTCTAAGTTATGTTAGAAGCAAACATGCTTTTCTGTGTGGCTGGGCCCCAGTGTATGTGTTTTCATTTAGCAAAGATAATAAACTCCTACTAATGCCATGTATGGTTATTTCACTTTACATAAACTCCTGTCAGGTGAACATCATAGGAAGAGAGCAGACTGGTGTAAGCTACCAGCAACTTCTTTGTAATTTGCTGAGAGTAGCACTGTGTATCAGCTATCCAAGGAAAAGGTAGACCTCAATGATATTGCTCCACTACAAGGTAGTGTTCTTGCATCAGTTTCATCCTTTAAAAAAAAAAAAAAAAATTAAGTCCCCCAACTGTCAGTATAGAACCTGTCCACATAATCTGTCTCTCTCCATCAGTTCCTAGAGACCCACCATCTGAGTCTTCTGAATGGTGATTTTTTTTTCCCCAGGGGCTTGGTCTTAATTTCCAGATCCTGGGGATTATGAACTTAAAGAACAGGTATTATATGATACCAGCATGATTTTCAAGTCTTTAAGGGTAGATAGTATCCATGAAATCTGAAAAACTGAAGTGAGAGTTCTTATTCCTAAGTAGTATATCAAAGTTGAAGTGAGAGGAGAGAATGTTTAGTGGAAAAAAATGGGATGTTGAGTAGCTGTACCTTTTTTCTGTAAGAAACAAAGTTATTCAACATTTTTGCAAGTAATAATTTGGCTTTTAGTGGGAGTTCTGTTAAATTTTCTGTTCCGGCAGATGTTCTGAGATACACATAAATGTTGTAGTCTAGTAGCAATTAATTTATATTAGGCACCTCTTCTTTGATATGCTGCTCCATAATAAAAATAATGCACTAACTTCTTTAGGATTTGAGTCTTCCTTTTACAAAACCGAGTTTCTCCCTCTGCTGTACAAGACAAGCCTTCTCGGCTTTGTTTGTCTTCTTTCCCCTTCTCCTCTTTCTTCCTCTTACAGTTTGGGTATGTGGGTTTTGATATGTGTGCAATTTTTTCTTTCTGCCAGCAATTCTTGTACTAAGTGTCTGAAGTAGAATAAATTTAACTAGTCAGTGCTTTTTCAAAGTGTAGTGTTAAAATCAAAGAGCTGAACAGGATGCTAAGCTATTAATCCAATTTAACTGGTAGATGAACTTGACAAATTGATGCAGTAGTTAGAGACGTGTGTGCTCTACATTCTTTCACTGAGGTTTCCACCTCCACAACAGCATCAGCGGAAGGGTATATGTGATTACCTTCACCACAAGCTTATGCTGAGAGAATAGGTCTCCAGGGAGATGCCAGGCTGTTCCCTGGCAGATGTTTCCTTTCCTCATCTTCACTGTGAACGAGTTAAACCCTGACAAGGAAGCTCAGCAGGTTGCTGGTCTTAACTCCCTAATTATCATATCAATATGGTGTGGGTGGGCAGTTTATGATTTGCTTTTAGAAAAGCAACTAATCTGAGTTTGATAAAATAAGTATTTGCAAAAACCTAATCCTTGACTTCCGAGTTCCTGTTTTAAATGTTCTAATTAGTCTATGGCTTTAGGTAATTAATAGTTCACATGCACCATACTTATGGTGTCAGAGTAAAATAATTACTATGTGAGATTGCTTCCTAACACTGTTGCAACAGAGAGGTTAATTTCCCTGAGGAGAAGCACTCTTATTAGTATGTATTGGTGTTACATTGCTGGAAAGCTGGTCAGTTTTTCCAGGTGCTTGCTGCATATAAGAGCTCTGTAGCTCGAAACATAAGATTTGACAGCTGGTCCTAAATCCAACAAGTGAAGTGCTAAATGCAAACTCATAATCTATCAGCAGGAGATCAAAGACTTCAGAGGAAAGTACACGGTTGTTGCTCATTTCTTCAGCAATTACTTCTTTACTTCTTTCTTTATACGATGTAGACAAACATTGCCAATGATCCTTGGTCCAGCTGGAATGTTGGGAAGTCTGGGAATTGGGATAATGGAAATGCTATTGACAGCTGGGCAACGAAACCTGAAAGTGCAGCTGGCCAGAGAAACAGTGCTTCAAACAACTGGGAGGCAGCAACAGCATTTGGTCATCCACAGGCTTATCAAGGACCAGGTGTGCTAATAATGCTCTTATTTTTTTTAATAAATTAGAGTATGTGGACGGTAGAGGTAAGAATTATTTCATCTTAATTACAGAACATGGTTTATTTAAAAAAACAAAACAAAACCAGTTTCCTAGTAGCACATTGCCACATGGATAATCTGGACACTAAAATAATAGTGTTTTTAAAAATTAAATAATTTTTTAAAAAAATCAGATCAAAACAGACACATGAAACTTGTATGGCAAACCAAAGTCTTGTGCCTACATGATCTATTCTCAGGTATGTTGTTCAGCTTGCATAACTGGAACTTCTAAATACCATTGCATTTTTGCCCTCAGGCCTATGAAAAAGTAGTCTCTTAAATACTTAATTTAAATAAGTGACTAAGCGATAAGTGACTAAGTGATAAGCCTTTCAGAGGGCTTCTCTACTTTTTGTAGTAAAAGCCTGAATTAAGAGGTGAACCCGTAACTGGGGAATGCTAACCTGAAGTCTGTGAATACGGAACCCATTGAATTAATCTTAAGACGCCATCATCTTTTCTATCTTATTTTCTTTTTCCTTTCGTTCTCCCTCAGTGGATTTCTAGTGTACTGCATTGCAGGTTGTATTTGGTGGGGACAATGGTAATTGAGGAAGAATCCTAAAACAGAAGGCTGAATATATCTTAATATATTTACCTAGTTGATTATTTATATGAGTGCTGAACTACCTGGTTTTTCTTTTGAAGAGAAATTATTTAACTTTCTCCTTTTCCCTATCCCCTTGCCCCCTCCTGTACTTCAGCAGCTGCTGATGACGATGATTGGGATGATGACTGGGATGACCCAAAATCAGCTTCACCATCTTACCTTGGTTACAAGGAAACTGAGGCATCAGAGGCTGGGGGGGTCCAGCGTGGAAATTCTCGTGCAGCTGCTATGAAGTTACCACTTAACAAGTAATTAACAAATGCAGGGGGAATGCATATAAATTGAAGAAGATTGGAATTTGTCAAGATGTGTAAATGTGTGACATTCAACCTTCTTAAAATATGCAATGTAAATATTACAGTTTTGGGTTAGAAAAGAAGAAGGATTTGTAGTTCAGCATACTCCATGAATGATCAGAGGACACAGATCCATGAAAGCTTGAAAGTACATGACAAAGCTGTATAATTTTTCAAGGTGTTATACAGGCAAAGGACCATTTCACAATGTCTGAACTTCTAGACCTACTGGTCTTTAAAATTTAACTTTCTTTGGCAGTTTGTGTTCTTAATGAAAATGAAAGGTGATGGATGTCTTGTCCATATAGTAGAGATTAAAGATGATGTCCCAGAGTTCCTGAGCAATTTGACTTTCCAGTGGGAAAAGGTTCTGCTCTACTGTGTATCATCCAAGTTGATTCTTCAGCCATAGAAAGTTTAATTATTATATAAAAATCTTCCAGTAGCATCAAACTTTGTCAGGGCTATACTAGCATTATCTTATGTTACAACTTAATGTTTGTTTTCTAAACCTACTGTTAGTCTGAGAGCTACTGTGTAGTAATTTCTAAGTGGATAAAAGCAGAGTGGAAAAAAATTTAAAATAATGTTTCCTTGGGTATGTAGCTAATATCAATTGTCTCTTCATGACTCTTTGTTAATTTTGTTCCTCAGTGGGTTTTTTGTCAAGTGTTGCAAGAGTAGCTCTGCTTAGTTGTGGCATCTACTTGTTGTAAACCCACAAAAATGCCTTATTTAAGAGTGTTATTTGTCTATGAAGTAAGTCCTATTTTACTTCTCATGTTTCTGCACACAGGCAGTAGGTTGGCAATAGTTGGCTAATTATCTTCCTAATTAGAAAGAGCATCACAATTGGCTTTTTGTAAAGCTTTTTGTAAGACTTCAAGGACATTACAGTAACTTTTGTGCATATTTCTTTCTAATTGGTAGTTATATGATTTTGAGATAACTCATGTTGATAAATCTGCTGTTTATCATTCCTTCAGAAGATTACTTACCATAATATGAAATCTCAGGTGCATGAGCATCTGCGTGGGCTGCGGGGGAGTGACAGATGTTACTTTGTGTCTTCCTATTATGTTTGCTCTGATGGACCGCAGAGCACAAATAGCACTTTGCTTTGGAAGAAGGGGCCCGTATTACACACACACACACACACACACAAATAAAAGAAAAAGCTGGATGTCAGTAGCTAGAAGTTTTCTGCTTTTTCAGGGCAAATTTTCTATACTGGAGAAATACTGAGGGTTTTTTTTCCCATAATGGCTGGTGATTCTGCATATGTCAAATGAAAGATAATATGGAATAAACTTTTCACTTCATTTTATTGTTAGGTTTCCTGGATTTGCAAAACCTGGAATGGAACAGTATCTGTTGGCAAAGCAGCTAGCAAAACCCAAAGAGAAAATTCCCATAATTGTAAGTTGGGGACATGTGTGTAAAAGGTGGTGTGCTTTGTTTCAGGGTTGGGTTTTTCCTTAGTTTGTTTGGGTTTTTTAATCCTCCTCATCCTTCCCTTTTTTCCCAACTGAACTTTTAGACTCAGGGTTGCTATATGTATTTGGGTCAGAAGAAACTGATACTGAACATAAAATTAGAAATAGAACTGTCATAATGAAACAGGTAAGTGTGATAATGATGATGATGTTTATTATTTTCAGTACTATTTTCCTTGTTCTTGGTCTGCATTGTGATAATGAAAATGAGCCTTTTTGGGGTTGGGAGGCAGAGCAAATGCATTACGCTGTCTATTAGTTATCCAGATAGGTATACGTAGGAGCTACATTTGTAAAGGTTTGCAAGGTTCAGTCCTGGTGGTCAGGTCATTTTCTGATCTAAAAACCAAACTCTTCTGGATATATGCTGTTTTAGTGAAATGTGGTTGAAATAGGCCTAGAATTCATCACTCCTTTTGCTATTTGGGAAAAACTGTGAAACACACAAGATAAACTCAACTGTGGTCAATCATCCCTGGTTGCAAGAAACCCCTCTATTTCCACACTCTCACTCTCTCACTGAAATCAATGGAAACTGTCAAATGAGGAGAGAAGATACTTGTCTCCTTGTTTGCAGCTGGTACAACATGACGTATCTAAAGATAATATTTGCTATTTCTTACAGATCGGTGATTATGGCCCCATGTGGGTGTATCCTACCTCTACGTTTGACTGTGTGGTGGCAGATCCCAAAAAAGGTTCTAAAATGTATGGTCTCAAGAGCTACATTGAATATCAGCTGACCTGCACTGTAAGTGTATCTGAAACAGGATCTTTTGTTCTGCAAATATGTGTCATTTGTATATGTAAATAATACAGTTTGTGTGACTTGGTAAGAGCATCCTAAGAGTAAGTGGGAGTTGTCATAATTTTTTTCTGCAAAGAGTAGTGCTCTGTTCTAGCGTTTCAAGTTCATGTGTAGTAAGGTTCTAAATCATAAATTGTATTTGCATTCCATGTAGTTACCATTCTGGTCATGTTTCATGTCACCATCTGTAGATGCCTGTCAAAGTTCAGAGTTGTGTTTCTCTTACAGAACACTAATCGGTCTGTCAACCACAGATACAAGCACTTTGACTGGTTGTATGAGCGGCTCCTGGTTAAATTTGGATTAGCCATTCCAATTCCTTCTCTTCCAGACAAGCAAGTAACAGGTAATTATTCACGTTTGTGAATTCATGGAATGGGAAATAAGGAGATCACTTTTTTTAAGGTTCAGTTATTTTTTACTGTTTGTTTTTTCCCATTACTTTTAAAGCAGGTGTCCAGAACCCCAACCTTTCATCATTCAAAACTTACGATGAATTGTTATGGCCAACTTTTTATGATCATAAAAGATCAGTACTAAGAGCATAATTTCAGAACTAAAGTTTAATTATTTAGTCCAATGATTAAAAAAAAGGTAAGTAAAGGCAAAACAAAACAACCCTCCCTAATTACTGCATGAGATAATATTTATTACTGGAGAGAAGACAAAACTATTTATGCTGCATATTTGCTGATTGCCTGGACAGATGTTTTTAAGTGGTGATTTTGGTTTGGGGTTTTTTTGAGGGGGAATGCACTGTGTTTTATCTTGTTTAGGTTTTTTTGTTTTGCATTTGATTGCACATCTGTTACATTGTCAGAGCTTTGAAGCAAAGCTCCCAGAAGAAAAGGAGCATTCCCTGACAAACTTTTTTTCACTCACAAGTGAAATGTTGCAGTGTTTCTCTGCTTGCTTCATTTCACACTTGATTTAGAAAGCATCTTTCATTTGTATAGCACTCTACTCTGGTTTGATGGCAGTTCCACTTGACCAGACTCTCTGAAGCTTCTGGAAGTCCTTTTTTCTGACTTCAAGAAAAGTGGGATTGACCCTTTAAATGCACATAAGTTCAGTCATTGAAATAGAATCTGGCGATACCTATGATTTTCAGTGGTCTCTGGCTTCCTTTCTACATGGACATGCTAGAGTGCATGAGAAGAAAAAATGGACATCTGTGTAGGATGAAATTGCATTACTTTTAACTATTTCCTCTTGTATGTTTTCTGGTAAGAGTTTTTATAAAGCCTGTAAGACAACCTGCCAAAAACAAACATACAAGTGCTGGCATGTTGCCAACCACGTGGCTGTGGGCATCACTGAAAATGCAGCAGCTTTGCTGTGTTTGAAGAAAGCTAAGCATTGATGAAGTTGCTGGGATAAATGCCGAGGAAACTGAAAAGTGAGGAAGTGACTTCTTCCCCTTAGCCTCGTGTTTAGAATTGACAGGCATTTTTATTTAAACATGTGCATGTGGGCTAAAAGGAAACCAGAAGACCTGATGGGGTCTCTAGATTTCATTGTTACTGTATCTTAAAAGACTCAAGAGTTTGGCATCACAGTTAAATGTTGCCTGTGGATTTCTGTCTTCTGGAGTCTGTGGGAGAGAGAAACTTGCCTCATGCTAAAAATGAAAAGAAAGCATGTCTCTTTTTCTGAAATACTACAGGAAAACTCTGGGTGAAAATGGTGCTTATCTTTCACTGTGTTTAGAAGGCTTCCAAAGACTGTCTAGAGAAACATTTCTGTCTGTTGGTCTTGCGGAAACAAGACTCTTTACAGACTGACTTGGTTAGGGTCCTATTTTTGCTGGTGATGATATACTGAATGACCAGCATGTAACTTCCAAATGTTACGGTTCTATTGCTTTGCATTCCTTGTAGGAATGCCATGGAGGTTTCTGTATAGGTTAAAGATGAAATAAAGTATTACTGAAGGGTATATAATGATGATTTTTTTTTTCCTGGTTTGCAGGAAAAGGACCCATACCCAAAACTTCATTTTTTGTTAGTTGTCTTCTATATTTGCCAGTGTTGTTAGTTTCCATATTTGCAATAAATAAAAATAAATAAATAAATAAAACTAAACTACAAACTACAAAAAACTCACCCTTGTATTTCTGCTGCCATAGTAACTATACAGTAGAATTATGTTGAAAGAGTACATGTGTTCAAGGCTTGTCATCTGTGCTGCTATGGAAATTAGAAGGGTTGGGTGAGGGAGGATTCTCTCATTCCTTTCAAATACATCTTATTCACTGTATGCTTGAGAAGTCTGATGTCATGAATTTTCTAAAATTACAAAGGATTCTCTCAAGAAGACAATTTGTGTTAAAACTAAAAGGTTCTTACAAATACACAGTGATGTACTACTGTTTTTTAAAAAAATGGTTACTTTTTTAGTTTGTGTTAAATATATCTTTACCAAAAACCTCAGTTACACATTTAAATGTATGTAGCCAGTTTATGTATACGATTTATTGAGGGTTTTTTACTTTTTCCCCAATTTACCTATACGGAAATATATTTATAGGACGTGCTGCTTTTTTAAATTTGTGGTTTGATTTGAGCAGTCTAATTGCAGTGCTTTGTTAGCTAGTATATGACAACATGTAAAGTAATTAGCTCCTTTTTCTCCAGTTGAGCCTTATATTGACCATGAATTTACCATACTGTATCAGAAAAATGTCTGCATTACAAGCCTGTGGCTATTTTCTCTCTTGGTCATCTGAATACCTAATTTTTCCATCCAAAAGTTTATTGGGGTTTTTTTACCCAAAAGTGTATTTGAATTGTGGGTGGATATTATGGATTTTTTTAATATTTCATGGTAGTCTTAAAAAAGAGGACTCTTGGTCAGTAATGACTGTAGTTTAAGGTTGTTCTGATTTGTGAGCAATATTTCCTTCTTGTAAGTTCTGAGTCATTAAATGGTTAATAACTCACCAGCTGAATTACAGGTTCTGTTTCAATTCAAATTAAAGAAAAAAAATTTGAGGGCACTAGAGTAGAAATGTAATAATTATTGTTCAATATATAACAGGGCGTTTTGAAGAAGAATTTATCAAAATGCGTATGGAGAGACTGCAAGCGTGGATGACGAGAATGTGTCGCCATCCTGTTGTCTCTGAAAGTGAAGTTTTCCAGCAATTCCTCAATTTCCGAGATGAGAAGGTAGGAAATAAAGTTCATACACAGACTGAGGCACTGCTGTCCCCCATAAACTTCCCTTTGAACCAAGAGTTCAGCTCTGTAGCCACCTTGTTTGCCTTATACTGCCCCTGTGTGCAGTAGTGACTGGCTGGAAACTGCTGCATTTCCTAACTCAGCTGATTGATCAAACCAAGGCATAAAGTTGCTCATGTGAAATGCTATACACCATTCCAAGAGAGTTGTGCTCTTCAAAGTAACTTTATTGCTAGTCTTTTAAGGGACAGGTTGTGTCCTCCAACAGAATATGTACAGAATAATGCATAAATACTCTTTTGACTGTTGCCTTGCTCTGTCTCTGTTAGATTTACTTATCACTGTGATCCTCTGAGTGGTACTGCTCTGCTAAAAAAAGCTACTTCATAGTAGATCTAGGTTGTGTGTCTGATCCAGTATTGTATTTAAGAACAACACCCCTCCCGCAAAAACACAATTTTTCACTGAAATGGGTTGTCAAAGCATTATGCTGCAGTCTTACCTGATATAACCAGCCATTTTTTATGCCACACACACATATTTTATGCTTTTTTTGAGAGAGAGGTTTTAATATCTTCACTAAATAAAAAATAAATAAACCTTCAGTAAATAATAGTTTCTTCATGGTTGAGCTCCAGCTCTGTTGTGAATAAGGAAATAGAAGCAGAGTTTTCCTGTTTTTCTCCTCTAAATAATCACACTCCTAAATACACATAGATCTTGCTGAAAGAGTAAATTATCCAGTCCGATCTTAAAAACCTCCTTTGTCTTTTTTCTTTTTTTTTTTTTTTCTTCCCCTCCTTAGGAATGGAAAACTGGAAAGCGGAAGGCAGAAAAAGATGAAACTGTAGGAGTCCTGATCTTTTCTACAATGGAACCAGAAGCTCCTGACTTGGATATGGTAGAAATGTAAGGTGGTTTCTTTTAGCATGGGCATTATGCATCTGGGTATACAACTGATAGTGAACTAATACAAAACTCAAATAGTAAGCATGCACACATATCCGTAGATTTGAAGAGATATTCATCAAGGTAGAGCTGAAAAACTGTTTAAATGTGAGATTTTCATATCAACCCCTCCAAAGCTTGGTAGAACTCCATGTGATATCTCTTTGACTTCAGTGGTTGAATACTGATCCTAAAACAATTTATGTGAAACTAGTTGATGGAATAGCGTACTATCAAATCCCGTGGAGTTATATTTTATATTGCCATGAAAGTATATTTTGATCTCTAATCTTCCAACAATAGAAAAAAATGCTAGACTTATCAAGTAGCTTAGTATGATTCTAATATCTGTAATCTATGAAAAGCTATTAAAAATTAAAAATTATTTAAATTACCAAATTTCATTTTAAATGGGTTAATACATTTTTTGAAGTATCCTTCTGGAAGTTCAAATGGATATATTTATTTTATATATGTGTACTTCTTAATGTATAGTT
The DNA here is from genome assembly GCA_013397135.1 of Pachyramphus minor. Classification (NCBI taxonomy): domain Eukaryota; kingdom Metazoa; phylum Chordata; class Aves; order Passeriformes; family Tyrannidae; genus Pachyramphus; species Pachyramphus minor. The sequence goes on from VYXB01000536.1 coordinate 284,686, forward strand.
CTCTTCGTGATAGACCTTTGGGTTTCATAGTGTGAAAGACTGGATTTATTCCGCAGCCTTTATTTTGCTCCTTTAGGCTTAGTAATTTTTCTTATAGGATCTGTAGTATGCATGACATGCTTTGTTTGCTGTTGTAGAACACAGAAACTTTGTGTGGATAAACTAGACAGAAGAGATTATAGTAGCAAAGCACTAATGTACCTGGAACTGGAAATATTGCAGCATAGACTTTATCCAAGTAATTCAGTGCATATTAAGAGAGATATAATAGCTGATATAGTAGCAGATCTGTACTAGTAAAAAAACATGGACATTTTTAGTTCGCTTCCACTTTGAACATGAGGATTTCAAACTTGACTACTTTTCTTAAGTGATGTGGGGTGTGTCTATCCCAGTGGCACGAAAGCTGAAGGGGTGAACGGGAAGGAAGACTTCATGCATAGGGTTTAGGAGAGAATATGTACTACATACAGAACTGTAGCAGAGAGTGACCAGCATATGGTCTGCTAAACAGTTTGTCCTGGGGAGGGGAGACAAGCAGGCTGTGGGTAATGCTCACCAGAGGGTGTGGGTTCCTGGCTGGGGCTGGCAGCCTGGATTGGTTTTGAAGACCTATTTCCAAGCAATTGCAGGGGTAGCTGTAACATCTCCAATGTCCACATATTCTAGTGCCTGGGAGTGCTCTTAAAAATTTGAGTGCAGTCTTGAAAGCCATTACTCCTGTAAGTGGACAAACCATCTTGTTCAATAATTCTTAGGTTCTTCAGTGCAAAGATGCTATTTACTGAAACAATTTTGCTATACTTTGACAGTCCTGTGTCATCCTGGTTTTGACCGAAGGGTGATAACCCTGTGCTGGTTCATGAACTCTTTCTGTGATCATGATACCATAAAGCACGATAGTACAGAAAATTAAAGGATGTTTTGCTACTGGGATAAGGGGAGTCTCTTGGAAAGCCCAGGTGCTGTTTCTGTGCAAACAACTCTTTGTGTAGGGTTTCCAGCTGAGCAAGGAAGTGCTGGTGGGAGGTGGGAGCCTCTTAGGTGGTTGGGCCACAGCTGGAGTTGCTGCTGAGGCTCTGGGGAGTTGCTCAGTGTCACCTTATTATGAGAGCTGTCTCATGCCAGCTTTGGCTGAGAGTATTTGTAAAATCTGATGCAATTTAAATAATTATAATTGAAAATTATAAAATAAATGTTTAGTTTTCTTTTGTAGAGTTCACAGATCATTAAGATGTACATAGAGCTTTGGTAATGGAAAACTTTGATAGCTGCATGAAAATATGCTTAAGGAAGAGTAAAAAGGCACATACTAGTTCAGAATTCTCTTTTGAGCATCACTGATTTTTTTTGTTTTCCTCCCTATAATAAAACTCAGCACAATGATATTGTCAATATAATATGAAACTATTCTTATATGTTTCCCTAGGAGAACTGTTACATTACTTTGTTCACCTATATTAGACTTTTATTAAAGCATCTGGAACAATCATTTTCTTTGTGTTTTTGTCATTGTTGTGTGAATTTTACTACTTCTGTTACTCTAACATGTGATTTCCCACCAGTGTGGGGTCCTTATATTTAATTGTTAAGTTCTGTAGGCATGCATCATGCTCAGCCCATTTTGCTGTTCTGTTATGATTTGATCTCATTGGGGAGGGTATTTAGGTAGTAGCTTTTTTTTTTTTTTTTGGTAACTAACTATAGTAAGAATGATAGTCCAGTACCTTGTCTCTAACAGAGAGTGAAAAATAAAATGAACAATGCCTTTATCTAAAGAGGGGAATTCTTAACTCGGTGAAATGGCAGAGATTTGAAGGAATTTATTTATTTCTCTGATATGTTTTTAAGACCTAGTTGACACTACTAAACATTTCAGTATTGTGTTTAAAGTTAGCATTACACATCTATTAAACTGCTTTCTGTTTCTGCTTTTTTAAAATGCCACAGAGAACAGAAATGTGATGCAGTGGGTAGGTTCACCAAAGCAATGGATGATGGAGTGAAAGAGCTACTGACCGTGGGACAAGAGCACTGGAAGAGGTGTACAGGGCGTAAGTGTCCTTCTGAACTCAGCAGTCATTTCTGTCTTGATTTTTCTCTGGTTGGTTTGGTTTTTTGTTGTTATTGTTGGTTTTGATGTCTATAATTCAAGGCACGTCTTAAAACCAAAGGAAATCCTAAATTATAATGAGAATTGTGCAACATTCTGGCTGCTTTCAGTGTCTGAGAGTATAAATTGTGCAAGTTTTCTGTTGGTATGTTTGATGTGGGGTTTTTTGTTGGGTTGTGTTTTTACTTTTTTTTGTCTCATAACAGAAATATCTGGTCCCTGCCCATAGGCTTAAAAATATTTAAAGTTAAATAATTCTAGCAATGTATCTAAAGCCCTTGTAAGACCTGTTTTCATATATTTGTCATTTATCTACATTTTAGTGACATGGGCAAAGTAGACCTGTCTATTTGATGAAATCATAAATAATTGCATTTTATTAACCCCTTATTTAGGATTATTGCATGCCAGGAGGAGTGATTTAAAGATGAAATGAGTTTAAGAGAAAAAGAAAAGAAAAACCAACTTGATTTGAACTTAATCTTTAGCCCAATTCTTTTTTTTTTCCTATCTTGTCTCTTCCTTCCCACAGATATTTAGGGTTGCAGAACTTCACACCAAGTCCCTATGACTCTGCCTGGGCTCTAATTTCCTAGTCCACAGCAGTGTTCAGTGTTTGTGGCCACCACAAGGCAGCTATTGAAAGGAAGCAGGTACTACAGCTGAGGATCATAATAAGAAACACTTCAGGGCAGGCTGTAGTGTCTGGCAACCAAAGACCTATCACATAAATCTCCTCAAATCTCCTTAATTTCTTTCCCCTCCTTTTAATTCCCACAAAAAAAACATTGCCCCCAGACTTTGGAGTAAGTACATCTCCTGAGTTATCTTTTTGCCTCTTTCTAATCTAACACTGCCATTGAGTATCTGGGGCTGACCAGAAAGGATGGGAAGTACAGAAGCCCCATCTCTTGTGGCAGTGATTAATTAGACTCGAGCATCTATGGGATGTTAATTTTAAATTTATTTATGTTTCCCCATTTTGAATGAGAAGATTTCCTTCTACATGTCACTGACCTTCTTGCTGGTCAAAAATAGTCTAACATATTACAGAGCTCTAACATGGTATAGATCTTGCTTCACCAGGAGATTATACTGAAAATATATATACTGAAAGTAGAGAACAAGGAAGGAATAAGGTTCCTCAGATGAGACTAGAAAAATGCCATTGCTTTGCATTTATAGAAGTAATGACCAAACCAAGAGCTGGCTGTGACTTGTGCTTACACTAGAAAATTCAGTATTATTTTAACTGCTAAAATCTTCCTACACTTATGACACTAGTGCTTAAGATATTGAATGACTCTTCTAATACTTACAGCTATTAATTAGTTAGCATAAATGCAGTAATACAGTTGTGATTGTGTCAAAAAAATTAACTTTTAATTTCCAGACATTCATACTGAATACAAAAAAAGAAACTAGTAAATTGGGACATGCAAAACTGAAGAACTTTGTTAGTATCTTAGGTTTTAAGTTCCTTGTCAGCTCTAGTCCTGACTCTTAATCAGAAGTATTTTTGGCACTTCCTGAGCAATAGTTACGTGACTTCCATTCAATGATATTTAAAATTATGTGTAGTGGAAACTTCTTAAATGCAAGTGAAAAGAAACCAAACAGTCTTCACTGAAGTTTACATTGGAATTCAGTAACAATTTAGTGGCTGATGACAGAACTCTAGAACTCTGAGTTTTACTTCTTGTATAAGACATACCAGTTCTCATAAATAGTCTAACTTCTGGACAAGAGCTTGGTCAAAGATAATCAATAAAATTTTGTAGTTTGGGGGGCCCGGTTTTTGGTTTTGGTTTTTGTGGTGTTTTTTATACCACACAAAGGAGTTCTTCTGTAAAAATCAGGTTGTATTGAATGCTAGAGCAGTTAAAAACCTTCTATTTGCTGGAAGAGTGTACTCTCTGAATACAAATGTTTGATAACAAAATGCACATCTACTTGGGTTTTTTTCTGCTAGCATAGGTAGGATATAAGAAATTGCTTTCGCTTTTCAGATTGCTTTTTAGGCTTCTGGAGTGGTGCTATTCAAAGTGTTAATAATGAATGCATTCATAAATCACAGCTGATTGACTTAATTGTGATTAAGCAGTTTATGCATGCATGTTCAATAAATAGATTATAAAAACAATTTTACTCTTCAGATACTTGCATTAATTTTTATCCCTAGATAACAATGGTTTCTGGTGCCTTTAAATATAAAATTCATGATTTCAGGAGAGTTTAGACATTATAATAACCTCCTCTCTTAAAATATTAATGAGACCCAGTCTCCATATCATGCTTCTGCACATCCCCCCTCCCCCATGATGGGGAGGGAAAAAACCCTCACTGAATGCTTAGGAGGACTGAGCTAGGAGTGCAGTGAATTTTTTTTTGTTTTCTGATAGCATTCACACACTGGTCCCCCAAGTGTTTGTACCTTTGAAGAGTAAAGACTGCAATTGCTTTATCCAGTTTTGGAACATGTGTAGCAGGGGAGGGGGTAAGAATGTGATTGTAAATGTGTCACTAGAGGAAACGTGAAACTTAGTTGTTTTTGACATCTGCTTCTATCAAGTTTTGGAAATGCTGCAAATTTAGTCTCACTTACCCTTGTGGGTTTTTTGCTTCTGTTTCCCCTCTTTTCTTATCTTTTCCCACTTGCAGCACTACCCAAGGAATACCAGAAGATAGGAAAAGCATTGCAGACCCTGGCACTGGTCTTCAGCACTAGTGGATACCAAGGTACTTCCATAGTTTCATTTGTATTTTACTTAAAATGAGGTATTTTAGTTATATCATACTACTTTTTTTTTTTTTTTCTGAAGATCTTAATGCTTTCCTCTTTGAGCTTTAGATGTCAAACATGATTCTGGAAAAAATACTGAAAGCTTGTTTCCCTGTATATATTATAGGGTTTTCATATTCTAGTCTGCAGTCTTGTTTTCTCTCACTGTATAATCATGTGGCAGGTTAGTGGTGGTGGAGGAGTTTAGCTTGATCTTTTAATATATAATCTGGTCACTGACCTCACTGACAAAACCTGCTGTAGCATTTTTCATGTTCAGAAGGAAAGGGAAGAAAATGTGGCATTGAAAATAGTTATCACAGGACTATTTTGTGACTTACTTCACTATACAACAACTCCACATGAGGATGGAAAATTTATTACAGTATTTTGTACTGGATTATGTGGGCTGGACGGCTGGCTACTGTAGCCTTTTCTTGTCCTTCACCCTTGCTACTTTTCAAGAGCCCTAAAATAGAGCCTGTCATCTTAGGTATGAAAGTTGTGGGAGCGAAAAGGAGGGCATCAATTACTCTAAGTTCTCCTAAAATACAGTCTTTAGATTAAACTTAAAGTCCTGCTTTGATATGTTAAGCTCTGCTGATGTTTTCCAGATAACTGGAAAATATTTCCTCATATACAGAGGAAGCCTGTTGAGTCAGTTTCCTCTGGGATTCTCCTTTCAAATGTGTTTGGCTTTTGAGGTTTTTTCTAGACTTGATAGCAAATTTGGTCTGTTCTAAAACCTTATCTGTTATAGCCTAGAGGCTTCCTGAAATATTTGTCTTTGAACTATTAGTTGACCAGTTCTTACTCTGCCTACTCGTTTATCACTTGCTTTGTACTCTTAAAACATTTTGCCCCGTAAACCACGTATTAAAGTGCAACGTTCTGAAACTTAGGTTCTCTGCTGCTGGAAGCATTGGAAATAACCATAGTCCCTGTAGTTTGCTCTCATCTGTGTCCTGTACTTCAACAGGATGACTGCTTAGTTAGAATTGGAGCATAGCATATTGCCTAAAAAGTTAATTTTGGATATGAGAATGAAGTGGAGCATTTGCAGAGTTATGTACTCTTAGCATGGGTTAGAAAACTGTAAATCCTACCTATACAGAATCTGCAGCAAGAATTCTTGAGAAAGGACTGAAAATTGCTTGAGCTATAATACACACTTCTTTGCCAGGGTAAAGGGAAAACAATATGGCTTAAAGCAAGGATACAAAATTGCAGATCAGCAAATGAAAAGCTTCAATTTGATTTCCAGCATCTTTGAATGGTATGAAAAAATACATCCCATGGTGCTTGAGAACAAGGCAAGGATGTCTCTCTTTGCTGTTTGCCCAGTTGTGTCTGGTTGCACCCTAGTATCTTGTTGAGGAAAATTCCTTTCCCACATATGCCTTTGCCCTGATTCCATATATTTTGCTCTTTTCAATAACTGATACACCAGTGTATTTTTCCTGAATTAATAATGTTTAGGGTTCTTTATTTTTTGATTGGAGTTCCCAGGAAGAGAGAGCAAGTACAATACACCTGTAGGTTTAAATGTCTTCATCACCACTGCCCTCACTTTGTCCTGCCCACTGTTCATGTACAATTTCACTTGATTATTCCACGTGGTACAGGTCTATGGATTCTCTGCAAGAGATGTAAGCACCTGGATTTAAACTAATAGGATGCAGTTTTCCTGACCTCAGTACTTAAAAGAGGGTGCATTCCTTGAAATGACGTAGTAGTATCTAGGCTGAGTATGAGGTATGATTTTTCAGGACTATCAGTAAAGAGGAATGACTCATTCAGCCATGCTTAAAGACACTCAGTTCACTTTCTGTTGGGAACTTACCTTTTGGTTTTGTTTTGTGGGTGGGTTTGTTTGTTTGTTTCTGTTTTGTTTATTTTGTTGGGGGGGGTTGTTTGTTTGGGTTTTGTGGGTTGCTTTGCTTTTTTCTTGTTTGTTTGGTTTGGTTTTTTTTAATACTAGAGTTCCTGAAGTTCAAGCATATATAGGCTACTGAAGATAGCAGCAACTGATTTGATGACACAAACATTTCCAGCTACCACCAGCTGACTTCTGACATACTGAATACACTGTTAGTTAGTTCGTTTGCATAGTTAGGATGGGATGTATCTACTGCCCTCACCACTTTCATCACTGCTGCCTGCTTGCTCTGCAAATGTGTACTACCTTTTCTGACTTCCAGTCTAAAATGTTTAAGATTGCACCAGGAAAGATGCACTTGTTAATCTGACTCACACAAGCTTTTTCTCCTGCTACAGAAAGAGCCTTATCAATTAGTTGCCAGCCACAGCATATATTAGCAATCTGTCCCCAGTATTTGCAGAAGCAAGGGTACTGTTAAAACTATTAAGGACACATTGAGAGGTTCTGATTTAAGTTGTCCATGGGCCTATGTACTGTCCAATTGGTTCTAAGAACGTGTGCATGCTTGGCAAGCGTGATCCTTGTCCAAAAATACATATTGGACAGCACCAGAACATGCCTGGAAGTGTCTTTCAGCCTGGCAGTATGTTGCCTATCTTACTGTATCATATGATGCTCTTAGGTCAGCCTTAATATCATGGCTTCTCATTTGTGGCACCAAATCTTGGATGAGTCTTTCTCCTATATTAAGAAAACGTGAATGATGGGTATGCCACTGAACCGTAGTAAGTAAGATCTCTTAATCCCACATCACCCCTCAGGAATTCTGTTAGGCTGTTACATGCAAGTTTCACTATCCTGCCAGGCAGCAACAGGCACATCTTGCCTTACAAGCTTCTTGTGGGCTAAACTCATCAGTCTGAGATGTGCTTATCAAGAAAAACTTTGCTGCAAGAATTTGCTACATCAACCTTTACAGTTTTTCTTATCAAATTATATTAAAACATGCTTTGAAAGAAAACAAAAACACTTCTTGAAAATTTAATAATTCTGCTGTCCCAGTCAAACCTTACAGAGTATTAGTTCCCTCAACACGTCTGGTGTATTCCTTCAGAAACTATTATCCTTGGCTTTTACCAAGCAGTTGAACTGCTAAGAGATGCTCTTTCAAATGTCTCCGAAAGGTTCCCCATAGTTTTATGTCTTCCTTCATCTCCTTGTGGCAGTATGCAGGTCTATAAACAAAAATATCAGTTTCTCCTTCTGGTTGGATTAAAATATCTGTAGAATATTATTGGCCATTTTAACTGTTCTTTTTGTAACTATCTTCAGTCAATGCTTTTAAGCCCCCTCTGTTTCTTGCACACTGGCATAATTTTGTTATAAATATCAGAAGCACTTGGAGCTTTCTATTTTTCTATTGATTAAAGAACCCCTGACATCCTGATATATCCTTGCACTGGGACCCAGCTCAGTTTTTGTGGTTTGAGTTAAGAAGCTGCATCAGTTCAGAAGCTGAGAATGCTGGAGACTGTTCTCTATTCAATTAACAAAACTCTGACCAAAACCCATGCTGAAAAAGTAATTGTGAGCAATCTACTACTGGAATTCAAGTTCTAATTGATGGCCACATAGTTGCAAGTGGTATCTCTGACAGATGGACTGATGTAGGGAGTGATCTCCACAAGTGAGCATGGCATGATGCTGCTGATAATGTGTAACTTGACGGATGCTTCAGGTGAGAGATGAACTCTGACTCTTTAAGAATAGCCCAGCGCTACCCAAAAAAGATACGGTAGAACAAAAGGATGCAGCTGGAGGAGCTGCAGAAATTCATCTACCACTGGTGTGCCTATCTATTGTTGGGATCCACTGTCTGGAACAACTTTTAAGTACACTATCCTTTAGCCCTACATTTGGAGAAGTATGAATGCCTCTGCTAGTGGAAAAAATGCACCCTGTGCTTTCTACAAGCTGGTTTTGCGCCCTGCTGCCCCAAATGAAAGAGCATCAGTGTTGGGAGGGTGTGTCTAGATTCCTTAAAGCTCCAATCTATGAAGGTTCCTGGAGTGAACTCTGCACAGAAAGGGAGGATTGTCTCTTTCAACTTAAATAGACTTGTTCTTCCTCTTCCTTTTTGTCCAGATATGAAAAGTCATTGTCTTTTATGGCATTATCAAACAGTAACTAACTGAGACCAACCTGGCTTCTGAGTCTAAAGCCATAACATGTTTTAACCGAAAACCTAGGAGTCAGTTACCTAAGCAGCAGTTACTTCCAAGTTCCTTCTGAGCAGACATGGGAATTCTGAAATACTGAATTATTTAATCCTCCCTGAAATAATGAAATTGATCACCTCCAGGGGTCTTTTATTGTTTTACAAAAAGGCAAAGTTATCTTCTGAATTATATACCTCTTGGATCTCACAATGGGAATTTATGGTATTATTTTATCCTAACAGGCTCAAATAGGAGAAAAATAATTATTTCTTTAGCACTGTTTTGTTACTGGACTTAATAGTTTTTAGGATCAGTCACTTTCCCTCAAAGGTTTTTGACTTTATGAAACCAGTCTAATGGAAAGTAAGAATCGATTGATAGCCCTGAAGCAACATTCAGTCATTGTTTCCTTTAGGACATACTAAAATGAAGGAATCCTATATAATAAATCTCTGACATAGATTAAACCATACGTTGTAGTAAAAGAAGATACTAATGTTCAGATTAATTAATTCATTAATGAAATCAATGGTAATTTTCAATGAAGTCACTGATTAATGTCTATAAAATTAATGTCTGTACAATAAAAACAAAATGTTCATAAAAGACTAACCCCTGCCTAATATCAAGACATATTTTTTCCTTAAAGTTTGATATCTGCAAACTATACCTTCTTCTTTCTACTCTTGACCTCAATTTGCTTTCTCTATTCTGTACCATTGACTACATGCTTTGGACAAGCTAAAAAGGATGGGAAAAGTCTCTGGTCTTTTGGGAAAGTGAAGTGGCATGAAAAATACAAGAATGTAAGGCTTGTTTCCATCTTTGTCCCACGTAGCTGTGTCCTGTTAGTAATACAGTATTATGAGTGCTTGTGATGTTATCTAGCTTAGGATTTGTGGTGATGTCTATATTGTTAAGTGTAGATTGTAGGGCCCTTTGATCTGTTCCGTATGGTAGTGAAAGTTAAGAAACTCACTGTGAAAACAAGTGATTTTTACAGAGCTTGAAAATATTATCTGAGAGTTCCCTAAAGGGTCAGAAATCTTGTTGGCAAGGGAAAAAAAGTTACTTGAGCCTCCTTCTGCTTATCTGCCCATTGACCTGTGGTCCAAGGCTGTTGGAGAGCTCAGGGATAGCATCACTATTTTGTAGGGCATTGTGGAGAATTTACTGCTTATCAGATATGAAAATCATTTACTAAAAATCAGAACATCAGGTGTTCTTCAGCTTCGTTAGCCTATCATCTCTTGTCACCCTCCTCATTCTTCCTTCCTTTCCATTTTGGTAGACTTCTGTTGCCACATATATGGGAATACCTGTGTTCTTAAACTACAAAAAATTATGAAATGTCAAAGTAAATTGTGCTAGTACTGTTAGAACATTCATTTTCTACAAGATCTTCAGTTTATTCCTCCTTTAATATTTTTCTAAATTCTTTATTACTGTTGGTTGTAAAAGAATGGCTAGGTATTTATTATTTAAAATAAACTATTTTGTAAATTTGCTTTGAATCAAGGCAAGCTTCTTGTTGTAATTGACTTAATGTAATTTGAACATTTATGTTCACTTTTAGGAGAATCTGATCTCAATGGAGCAATAACAGAAGCAGGGAAAACCTATGAAGAAATTGCCAGTCTTGTAGCAGATCAGGTAGGAGTATTATGAATACATTGGCATACTGTATACAAACATGTCACCTTTTGGATGCTTCTGCCTTCTTTTTCTTCTTCTGTTAAAACATAACTGCTAGTGCTATAGACCAGTGAAATTGCTATTAACCCTTTCCAATGCACTTTCATCTTCTTTCTTCAGTGCAACAGCCTAGGGGGGATGTGATGGGAGGGTATTTCAGTTGGATCAGAAAGCCAGATTCTGGTTTCTAAAATACTAAAATGTTTACTTCCTCTTTAGATGTGTTTGTTTCTGATGTCAGTGAGCTTGCCTTTGTTACTGATACAAAACAATGATTAATCAGGGGTAGGGTTTCTGCCTTCCCTGTGCGCTCTCCAGATCTTGGCTGTGTTTCATTGCTTTGACATTCAGTTGCTTGCTTCAGTAAAAATCTAGCTTAAATAAACCTTGATTGGCATTCAAGTAATAAATTGCTCTTTAGTTGGATAGCAGATCCTCTTTATCTCAAGGTTGAGACTGGAGGTTCTTAAAACAGCTTTCCTAGTTGACAGCTAAGAAGATGCATCTTTGCCTGTGCACATTTGTATATGTAATGAGATTGTACATGTAATGGGGTTGTACTGGTAAGTCATCTTGAGTGAAAATTTAAGGCAAACTCCGTCATAAGTTAGTGCTGAGTAAAACATGAAACAGAAGTATTTGCTTACTGATGCTCAGTGCCTTACTCTAAAAAGCTTATATTTTAATAAAAACCTTTTCATATATGAAAAACTTTCAATAAACAATTAATATGTTGGTTTGGTTTTTTCCTATTCTTTCCTTCCTTTTTTTCGCCCTCACCCTTTTTTGGGTGATTGTTGATACGCCACAGATAGTTTTACTAATGCTTATACTTTGTTTATTAGCCAAAGAAAGATCTTCACTTTTTGATGGAAACAAATCATGAATATAAGGGATTTCTTGGTTGCTTCCCTGACATCATAGCAGCTCATAAGGTATGTGAAGAGCCTTTCTTTTCAAGGGTTGGGCAGTAGGGACAGCAGCTAAAGTGGGGGTATGGTACACTGCATTTGTGTAGCAGCCTGGTCCCTGTGTCTAGAAACACTAAAAGCTTCTGTGAAACTGATGTGTTGATTTTTAAAATAAATAGTACTTAGATGGGAGGAAAACTAGAACTTCTCTCAAGTTTTGAGAATATTATGACTTTCTGCTATAAGAGAGCAGTAGAAGGTGCATGACTTTCTTCAGGTTAACTTCATGTCCCAATGTAATGAACAGCAGTAGTGTAAATTTGTAATATTTGAGTCTTATGTGATAGCTGATACTAAAACCACACCAGTATTGTAAGAAAACTTGTATACACTTCCATGGCTGGCTTACTGATCTGTGATAAATAATCATGCACTGTCTGAAAATTTCTTAATATCAAAAAAAAAGACTAGGGCTAACATTTCTGGAGGTAAGAAGAAACAAACAAACAAATCAGAACACCACCAACAAAAACCAACCATTTGTTTCTCTGTAATACAAAAACCATGTTGTCTAGTTTCGGATATTATGCCTTTTTTTTTTGCTCTTAGAGATTTCCTTATGGTCATGTGCCTGTGATAATGTATTTCAGGAGACTAAAAATTGTGAAGTAATAAACAAGTACACAAGTATGTGCTTGTGGTTTTTTTTATCACTTGAAATGTTAAATGTATAGAACTAGAACATAAGAACATGCTTCTGAGAGCAACAAAGAAAAAAGCATATCAGATTGTGTGTTCTTTCTTCAGGGCATTTACAGTCCCTTGTCCCACAGAATCATAGGGGAAAAATACTGTAAAAGGAGAAGAAATGTTTTTAAAGCTTGAAACATAAACTTACTGCCAAGAGACACGTTAATAGATTCTCCTGAATGTTGTTTGGCACAAATACATTGTGATGGGGAGGTCTATCTTTTTATGCTTGTTATTTATGTGACACAGGGATTTTCCTGAATCAATGATTATGGATTACAGTAAGTCGTAGTCTCTTGAGAAATAGTTTATGTTGCCTCATCTTGTACAATGTGTAAGTAAGGTTCTACAGGCATTTGATAACTTGAGGCTTTTGGATGTCAGTTATGTTGGTCAGCTGTATTTTGAAACTTGGTCCTTTTGTCCTCTTGGTATTGTACCCTTGTGCATTACTGCCTGCACCAAACTCAATTTGCTGCTGTCTCTGTTCATGCCTGTGTTTGAATTCACTTTTTCCAAGGACTCTTTAAAGCAATAAAGTGAAACAACAAACTTTGGATGAAAATGTGAGAAGGCAGAATCAGTCATCGTGTGTGTATATATGTGTATAGCATGCAAACTGAAAATGTGGGTAGTGGTATTTTAGGTTACTATAGAGACCTCTAAGTTGACTACTGTTTTAATCTTTTCTGTATTTTGTTTCTACAGGGAGCAATAGAAAGAGTGAAGGAAAGTGATAAGTTAGTTGCAACCAGTAAAATAACGCCACAAGACAAACAGAACATGGTGAAACGTGTGAGCACCATGGCTTATGCACTACAAGGTAAATAAAATTTTGACCTAAATGGCAATGTTATAGACCTCTGAAAGACATCTGTTAAGTAACATACTTCAAAAGGAAATCTTTGTACTGGAAAAAGAGCTAGCCATGGGTTGTTTGTGGAGGGGGTTTTTTGTGACCTGCTTAGAGTTTCTTGAATTGCAGTTATTTTGCACTCCTCCCCCCTCTCTTTTTTTTTTTTTTTTTTTTTTTTTATATTTTTTTTTTTTTTTTTNTAAATCTCACATTGCTATAGCAAAGATATGGTTCTTGAGAACTCAATTAAAAATCCCAAAACAACTACCTCAGGCTGATTCTTTGATTTTGAAGTGACAATGTCTCAAATTAAAATCATGGACCCTGGTACAAGAAGCAGTTCTTCCTGTGCAGAGGTGTTTTTCTGAGTCACAGTTTAGTCAGATGATTCAGTCGAGATTCATGTTCTTGTGGATAAGATTTTACTTCCTGGATGTTCATTGAATGAATTTTTTCCTCTTTAGTCTACAGGTGTTGTAAATATGAGATGCAGGACACTGCGCTTGAAAAACCAGGGAAGTGAGGAGTCAGGGCTCAGTCCTGCAGGATATCAAGCCCTTAAGTGCATCCTGTTATTGACTTCAGTGATACTACTCATTGCTGAGGGAGTTGCATCTTTTTTATCTGGCTTAAAGCCAAGACTACTCAATATTTTACATGACAAAATCAAAGCAGCACACAAAATTGATTTTAAAAACAATCAAGAAAACTTCCCACCCCCTTCTTCCTGGTCACAGCAACACAGGAGGATTGTGCTGTATACCTGGCAATTGTGGGAGAGGCCTCTAGGATGACTTTTGCAATATAGAATATTTCTTCTCCCTCTATTGATATATCAAAATGTATTTTAACTTTTCCTTTCAGTCCTAAGCTGTGATTTGACAAAAGATGTAGAAAGTGGTGTAAGGTGTTATGGATTCAGTAATGCTGGTTCTCAGGTATCTGTTGAAATAGCCTCAAGTCAAGAATGGGTCAGACGCTACTGGCTGCATCTTTTTTTATTATTATTATTTTAAGCCAAAATGTTTACCGCTGTGGCTTACAACTTGATATCCGTACCCTTGGAAATCTGAACATCCTAGCCAAAATCTGTTGGAAACACTTCAGGAAAGAGCAGTCACCTCAGTAGGAGAAAATTCTGCTTGTGTTTTTTATTGAATTTTTGTACACCTGAGTACTGTAATACAAGAACCTGCCTTTATCCAGGAAGTGTCCAGATTTTATCAGCGTGTAACTGACACCCTACCAGTTGTACTAACAGTTCCATCATAACTTGAGTGCTGCAGGCAAAACTGGTTGTGGAAGCATGAGAACAGTAACTGTGCTGGCAGGGCTGGACACTGAGCCTGTTACACAGTTACTAACCTCAACTGAGTGAAACTGTTCCTAATTACAAATGTTTCTCTAAAATAATTTGTCTCCTGGGTCTAATTGCAGCTGAGATGAATCACTTCCACAGTAACCGGATTTATGACTACAACAGCGTCATTCGTCTCTATCTGGAGCAGCAGGCACAGTTCTATGAAACGGTAAGGTGCAGTATTTCAGTGCTGTTTTCTTGGAATGTGCTGTGCTGCTACTTTTATAAGAAATAGTCACAGTACTTAACCCATCTTTTTGTTTGAGCCTCTCCCATGGAGCAGATATTTGAAGAATTGTACAAAAAATCCTAAAAAGAATTGTAAAAAAAGCCAAACCCCAAAGAATGAGTTCTTTATAATGGCTACAGATACTGTTCTAGGTACGTGACTATCACGATAAACTTATTAGAACTAAAAACCGGAACATTATTGTTGACAGCTTGAGGGGTTTTTTCAATGCCAATACTAGGGTTACAAAGAATTTTAGTTCTGTGATGTGCAGTTAACAAGGCCTGCTGCGCTGAATATAACAATAAAACATTTGAACAGAACTTTCCTCCCATAGGATGGGAGTGAGAAGAGAAGCTTCTGTGATTTAAAGCCTGATGTACACAAGTGTGGGGCACAAGGGACAGGAGGGGTTTAGGTGACATTCAGTATATTAACACTGAGGACTCTGCCTATTCCTTGTGCTTTTATAATTAAACCAGAAAACAAATTTTATAATGTGGTATACTGGTAAAACATGCAAGTTTAAGTGTGCTGGAACCTGACTTCTATCACTTAAAGGAGTCTCATAAATAACTGACTGCCCTTCACAGCAGTAATATTTGTCAGTGGGACTTCAGAGGTGTCTTTAGTGGATGACAATTTTAGGTCCCCATGAGTTCACTTTGCTTACTCTCTGACACATCTGATGGGGATTAGGCATAGGTTTCCCCTCACCTTCCTTCAGTCTCTTGTCCAGTCTGTTCCGATCCTCCTGGTTGCAGCCTCACCAGTTTCTCTGTACCACTCCCCTCTCCCCCAGTACATGTGGGATCTTGGCTACCATGAGAGCTGTGGGGAGTGCCTAGGAGCTCTGTTCTGATGTTTCAGCCTTGTTTCAGTAGGGAAGTGAGTTTCCTGAAAAATCTGACTTTGTTCCTGCAGCTCTCCTGTGTACTGCAAATAGGCAGGATGACAGCCCTGCCTACAGTGCTTTCTCCAACACAACCTTAGCAGTGAAAGTACAAAATGAACAAGGCAGAAAGTGTATATATGAGAAGTCTTTATAATGGAATGCTTCGAGACTTCTACAAACACAAAACCTGTAGTAAAACCTCCAGATTTTCATCAAATGGGCAATCATATTTCTACACAGTGTAAATTGACTACATATTAAATATGTCCTGTTTCTTTTTTTCAGATTGCACAGAAGCTGAGGCAGGCACTCAGCCGCTTTCCTGTGATGTAGAGGATAAGGAATAGTCAACAATAAAGAACAACTCCAAAGTGCTTTTCTGATATGGGGGCAATGCTAATAAAAAGTCTTCACTAGAAAGAAAACAAAAAACAAAAACAAAATAAAAAACTAAAAAACCCCCAAACAAACAAAAAAAACCACAAAAAAATCCACAAAAAAAAACCTAAAAAAAAAGGAAAGAAAACTCAAACAAACAACTTAAGAAGAAGAAGAAGAAGAATCAGTTGTAGAAAAAAAAGTATTATTTAAATTTTACTTTATCAGCCTAAATCATAAGATAAGGTTCTCTTATTTTGAATGCTCTTCCACTTGTATCATCATTTAAATGAGAACAGCTAAATAATGCTGTCAGTTATAGGGATCTAAATTATTAAACTGATGTGTTGCCATGGACTTAATGAAGACTTATGTCTATCAGATGTTATTCCAAATTCTTGTAATCAACATCAGAGTTATTAGTTTGTATCCTTTTTTTTTTTTTTTCCCAAGTGGGAAAGTGGACAAACTTAAGAAAATGAATTAATACTATTATATTCAATTGACCTCTCTAGTAATTCAGTAACCAGGAGGAATTATATTCGTGTATATTTCTGGCACGTGTTCATGATAATCTCCTGAATGAATGCTTTGTTCTTAAGTTTTGCTTCCCATATGCAGCCATGGCATACCATTCCCATTATGACTTCTGATAAATATAATTAATTCTTCCCTTCTTTTTCCTTCTAACTAAATCTTGTACTTGTGGCACATCAACTCAGAGCTTATGTCAGGCTCACTCTTTCTCACTATGCACTCTATAAGAAGACAAAGTACGAACAAAGAATGAGCCATTCAGGAAGGTGTGAAAAACAGTTTCCCATACCAGCACTTTGACACCCCCAATGTTATGTCGTGAGGCACTGGTGTTCCTTAGTGCTGTACAGGGCCAGCTTCCCCTCTGAGAGTTTGAAGTGTTTCAGCAGAGGGGACACTGCCACATCTAACCCCAACTAGTAGAAGTCCCCGGATTCCAACTAAGCTCAGGTCTTTGTGTAGTAATACAGTATGCTATTGGGTCGGGTTAACTTTTCGTTGCCTTCTAATGCAAACTAAAAGGTAGCAAAAGTACCGAATAACCACATGAGTTATCACACAAACTCTGTGCTTTGATCATTATCCTTTATCAGTGTCCTCTTTTATACTACTGAAATACCATTTGAGGCCTTGGCCTTTCATAGAATCAAACCAAAAAGATACCACCACCTGTGTTCACAATGGGCACCAACTACAGGAATTCACTTCTTGCCATAGGCAAGCAGGAAAGCCAAAATGCAGTTTTTGCTAAGATGTGCCTAGAAAATAAACATTTTTTGAAAGAAAAGCCCTAAAACAGGCATCTTAACTATAAGCCATTCTAAGTGACGGGTACAGTCTGCTGGTTCAATAGTTGCCTTACTCCGTTTTGCATTGGTGTTACTTTTGTGTGCTAGAAGTAAAATCTGAGTCTGCCTGAATAACCTGAAACCAAACCAAACGAGACTAAGCCTAAGTCTAGATGCTTTTCAGTGTCACGAGTTTTGTTCACATTTTATAAACCTTGTCTTTTTCTCCTCCCAATTTGAGTTGTTTGCTTCCAAAATTCCATAGCGCAGTGTTGTTTGATACAGCCATTTAAATATGTACAAATTGTAAAGAATGTGTATAAATGTTTTACACCAAATGTAAGATCTGCTTGCATGTAGAAGCAGCTTATATAATAAATTGTTACAATGTGTACAGTAAATTCTGAAATCACTTTTTCAAGCCAGCATTTTTTTTAGTATTTGTATATTCACTTTTTGGTAATGAAATCTTTGTAACAGACTCTTAATTTGGGAGGGGGAAGGGGAGTTCTTTCTACCAATCTTTAAATAGCTCCATATGCACTAAAGTTGAAGGTTCTTTATCTTGAATAGACTGTTTTGGAATCTTACGTGTAAGCTGTGTATTCCCAGTGCAGGGAAGCTATGACAGTAGCAACTCTGTCAGATGCAACATTTTGGCAAAAAAAAAAAAAAAAGAAAAACTGTTTAAAGACTCCTAGTAAAATGAAGCTAAACTGATAATAAATATTTATGTATATCCACCAGACTATTTTATCTTTTTGTTTGGAATCATCATGTTGGTTTTTAACAGGGTGAATGCAGTATGAGGCAAATCCTCCCTATAGCTTTCACCAGCATATGCATACTGGCCAGCTTAGGAATGAGAAAGCATCCATGTGTCTTCCATAAAGCAGGCATCACAACTGGATGGTATAATAGTGCTAGTGACTGCAAACCAGCAAAAGCAACACATATGTTTTAAGCTTTCATTATTCAGGTCAATCCAGCTCGTGGTTGATGGAACCCTCCTGACTGCAAATAAGTAGTAGAGCACAGTGCTACTGTGTATTCCTGGCTTTGTGTCAGCATGGTGTTGACCCAGAATAGAAATTTGATTGTCTTTGATATTTGTTTTTTAAATCAGGTGTGAATAGTAGCATAGTTAGGTTTGGTGAGTTGAGGGCAACAGAAAATCTTCACACTGAAGATGGAGTCATTAAAATGCGAATAACAAGGTAGCATAAGACTTGAGTGATGTCCTGTGTTTTGTTTGTCATAGCTGAATAATTAGCATCAAAAAGCATAAATACTGTTTCCTGGCTTATGTTTTCCTTCCAGGGTGAGCCAAACACTGGTACAGTTTTGGAGAAGTACTGACTACTGCAGTAAGAAAGAGTATTCTTTAATGAGGCCTAATTTTGCAGGAGGACTGAAATTTTTACATTACTGAGCAATTTCTGTTTTCTGTGACAAGGTAGTTGAGAAAGTATGACTATAACACACACTTCATTCTGTAAATCCTAATTAAGTAATATATGTCAGTTTTACTGCTACCAAAACTAGTCTAGTTCAGTCTGTTAGAAGAGTAATTCAGACTTACAGCCTTGTAAAGAGAGAGATGCAGCTTTTGTGCTGTGGCTTAGTTTGACATACACCAAACATCCTGCCAGTTAGGTTGGCCAAAATTACTCCCTCCACAGCCTTGTGGTGTGTAGTCATCCCACAGCAAGGAGAGCATTCACTAGGCAAGTGTCCTGCTACTGCTGCTTCTGCCTTTCTTAGTGCTTCACTCTGAGGCCTGCGAGCACGCACCAGGGAGAGGCCACTTAGTTCTGTATGGGGGTCTTTGGTCAGTTGTTTTTTCCACTCTACATATTTTCAATATTTTTCTATAACTCTTCTGATAAAATTGATGCTAATAACTAGTATAACAAGTACAGAACAGGAGAGGTAATCACTTGAGCAGAAAAAAGGGGTTTTTTTCTGTCTGAAGAACCTCTAACAAGAACAACCTTACAGAATTAGACATATATGAACTGGCTGGTGACCAATCCACCCATCCTGTAGCGTGGCAATATCAGTTACATCCATGCTATTTTAAAGAACATCTGAGTCACAAAAACACAGACTGGGTTTGGGTTTTTTTGGTTGTTTTTTTTCCTCTTATGGCTCTTTGCACATGAGTTGTGATTCTGGGATTTTTGCAGTATTTTTGGGATACTGAATTTAAACTGACTTAATTTCCTTATTTTATAAAGTTAAAAAATGTGTTTGCCTGTTTTTTAATCATCTAGGCCTTTTAATCTTTCCTAATTGGTCAGATTTTTTTTAAACTATCCTAAATTTTTTGCCTTCCTTCAGATTCCAGCTAGTATGCCTACCACCTTCCTGCTGAACTTTCTGAACTTCGGGTTCTTGTCATCTGCAGAGTTAAAAACTGTTTGCTTCATGATGGAATTGATTAGTTTCTCTGAACTGGTCCTGTCAATCTGAAACCAACTTTCTCATGTTTACTGAACACTGTTGTTCCCTTATTCTAACCCGTTGCTCTATTCTCCTGTTAGAGTTTTGTACGTCACATTTTGCTATCAGGGCTGAAAGCAAGGTGGCATATCATATTATATTCTGTTAACAACAGGACTTTGCTACCCTTAGTTTTCCTTTTATACCTAGCATCTTTAAAGACTATTCATTTTTAAAAAAATATTTGCTATTAAACTAATTTTGTCTTAGCACACATTTGTCAATGCAAGGTCACTTTTAATTCACATTGCCTTCCATTCCAATTAAACCTCTGTAGATCAAAATCTAAAATTATTACTCTTCACTGTTTTTTTTTTAAACCTTGTGAAATGTCATTCCCAAAAAACCCAAATACTGTGATGAAGTGTTATTCCAAGGAATAGTTTTCTTTAAAAATACTTAATTTTACAGATGTTTAAAGTTGCTAGATCCAAGAGGTTATCTCAGCAGAATAATGACAAACAACAGGAAGTATAAAAATAATAGAAAATACAGAAAGATTGCGGAGACTTCTTCAAAAATAGTATTCAGTGGTTTGGTTTCTTTTGAATTGTATCCTAGTTATTTGACCTTAGTTATTAACCTGTTCCAAAGACACTGTCTAAGAGCAAGGGATAGGGGACAAGTGATCTATGTGTATGCATGTGCATGCAGGAATGTGCAGTATTTCTGCTGGTTAAGATTGCTGAACCAGTCCCTGGGGGCTGGCAAGTCTGCAAAGAAAGGCATCAAATAGAAAACTGATCTGCCAAGTGGGTCCCAGGCAAGCAGGTCTTTTGACCCTCTAACAGAGTTGAGGAGGGAGGGATACAGAAGAGAGCATTTGTCATGGGACAGCTTAGAAGAGACTTTGCTTGGGCAGTAGCAAGAGCATTCCCTGAAGAGTTTGGAAGGCACAGAAAGTCTGCAAGACTGGGGAGGGGGGGAATTAATAAAAAAAAAAAGGTAAAGGTCTTCTTTAGGGTTTTGAATTCTCTTCAGGGTTTCCTGAAAAAAAAAATTGCCCAAAGATTAGAAGCAATGAGAGAAGTGGCACAGTTAATTTTGTTTAGCTGTTGGGTCCTTACCATAAACAACTGCACTTTAGACCCTTATGCACTTTCAACCCTAACATATCTCTTGGGAAAACACCTCCATGCTGGACTACCTAGAAAAGGTGAGTTTAGGGTCAGTGAAAGGTTGGTCCTGATGCTCCAGTATTGTGGAATTGGTCAGCTGTACACTCTCTTGAATGGGCCACCTACCTAAAGGCTATGTCTGTAAACATGACCCCATCAGGAAGGAAGAGCACTGCACATTATCTAAAATGAAACAGGCCAAGTGCCCTGGGACTGAAACATAGCTAAGTGGGACATCTGCCTGAGGGAGCACACTGCTGTCTGATGTTTCAGCATTTTGCTCTGTTTCTTCAGACTTCTTCCTGCCCACAAACAGTATCCGCCCTGAACTAGGAAAGATCGGAGCAATATACAAGCAAGTACCAGGTGAGATCTCCAGTTACTAGTTTCAGTAAATCAACCTCCTTGGAATATGATTTTTTCCTATAGGCTTCCTTGCAGGAAATGTTAGTGTGGGGATGAATAGATAGACAGATGTTGTTACCTTTACTGTCAGATGCCTATACCAGGATGTGAGATTTTTCTCTTGTCTCACTGATAAAGAAACTGAGGGACAAATGAATTGTCAAGAAGGTAGGAGGGCTGAGAATGGAATGCAACTGCTAATTCTAAGGAAAGAATTTGATGCTGAATTTCACCTAAATCCAAGACTGTGATCTCTAACTCCTACCCAGCTTCATTCTCCTCCCCTGGGCCTTCCCTGCTAACCCCTTCAGATGATGCCTAATTCCAGAGCTCCTGACAGTTGGCAATGGTCAAGCTTCTGATACATCCAAGAAGTACCTGTTAAATTGCTTATCAGAGCGTCCATCCACATCCACCTGCATCTACATGATGCCTCAATGATTAATGAATTTGTGAAAATAGTGGGAGAGTATACTGGAGTTTATAGAATGGGGATTGTGAAGAGCACACTCTCTTCCTTTCCAAAGGAGAGGATAAAGGGGTTGAAAACAGGGCAGTAATAAATTAAGAGACAAGCTTTTTGGTTTGGACCATTTATAACAAAATATCTGAAGAAAAATGGTCTGTTCAAATAAAAACTGACAATTGTGGATGAATCTGGATACTAAATATAATGACACTTCCAATGGAGAACCTAAATAGTTATCAGACTTCATTCAGATCTCTAACTACATGAAGATGACTGAGTTAGGTTTGTTAAGATAGTAGCTGTTGTACTGTATAGCCCTTGGTATAC
This sequence comes from Pachyramphus minor, assembly GCA_013397135.1. NCBI lineage: Eukaryota > Metazoa > Chordata > Aves > Passeriformes > Tyrannidae > Pachyramphus > Pachyramphus minor. Next base: position 306,905 of record VYXB01000536.1, read on the forward strand.
AGTAGTGGTAGCAGCTTCTAGGACTATGAATTACTTAGAACAATAATCATGTTAAAATGACTAGTAAATAATATTATTGTTTCAGACACAGCTCAACAAGCTCTTTGTAATATTTTTAAATCTAGATGGAAAATAATCTCTTAATTCTGTTAAATGAAAATATTAAATGCATCACTTCATTATGTTTACTTTGCTGCTTTACATTTGAGAGAAGAGTATCTCCCTCCTCCTTGTGCATTGCCTGCTTATCTAGACCTTTCTAGACCCATCAAAATTTATTGCACTCCTAACATAAATTCACTTTTTTGGCATTTCTGAGACCCTGCATCTCCAGCTAGGGCAGGAGGGGATCATTGCTACTATGTCCTTGCGTTCTCTAAGATTGTCTTGAGGGCTTTGGCTGGGATGGCAACCCCTTACAGTACTACCAGCTCTCGCAACTGTACTATGAATCTAAAATATCTATTGGCATTTCTTAGAGCCCCTTAAAAACCTTATGTGAGAATCCAATCTTTTTGTTTGGTTGGTTTTTTAAAACCTGCCTCTATAAAGTCCAATGACACAAGGGAAACAAAACCCAAAACAAGACAGTTTATCCAATGCTCATCAGTCTAGATTTTATTATTTTTAATCAAATTCTTTCTGAGCCAGAGAATCTTGTCAAGTTGGTGCATCAAGTCAAACTCTTGCCAAAGGGGAAAATGCCTCGAAAGTGAGGGCCATACAGGGATGAGGGACATTTTTATGATTGTTGACTAGTTCATGATTAGTTGAGTGGTATTTTTAAGCTCAGTAAAGACTTTGTTTAAAAACTCAACAGCTGAAAGAGAAGTGAAAAGTTAAACATAGCATCTGTTGCAATATAGTAGCATATAAAGCAGGCTGTTTGCTGCTAGGTTGGATTTGCTGAGCTTGATGCACTGCCCTGGAAGGCTCCTACCTCATTGCACTCACTAGGACTACACTGCTCAGGACTGGTTATGCCAGCAAAGAAAGCTGAGAAGTACGAAAACTCTTCAGTTGTCTTCTCTGTTTAAGCAGTGATGCTCTCTACGTGGTTACAAATTGCACCTACCAAACGTAAAGTAAGGACATTTTCACAAACCTTTGGGATGAAGGTAGGTCTAGAACACTTCTTCCCTACTATAAGCATATTTATGCTTACTTGGCAATAGATAGAATTTATTGGGGTAACAACTAGTGCCGGTCTATCTACTGTTTATAAACACAGTCTTAATGCCTGGTAAAAAGGAAACAAAAACAACAACAAAAAAAAATCCACAAACAAATAAACCCACAATGCAAATGTTTATGTAAGTCTTCCAAAATTTAACCCAAATTCACAATCAGTAACAGGAGGTTGCTGTCCAAAGAATTGCTATACCATAAAGTAAGTCTGCAGGATGTTTGCAGGAGTTGGGATCTATTCAAATGTTATGTAAAATCAGCACTGGAAAAGGGCAACTCACAGGGACTGCAGTGGTTTCAGGGTCTGCTCCTAGTACCAGAGCTGAGTTCAGAAAAGCTGTTTGTAGGTCTGGCACAGCTCCCCTCTGTGTGAGTTGCTAAGTTTACATTGTAATTAGTGCTAGTATCTAATAAAAATGACTGGTGGTCTTAAGAAACTTTTTAATAAAACAGCCCTTCCTGAAGGGGATGGTGTGTCACATGGCAAAAAACCAAAATCCCAACGAGTAAACATTGTGTTGGGTGGTTGCAAGGGTGCTTGAACAGACACCTGCAGCTGCACAGAGGCTCTGGGCTGTTTCTCACTGGTGTTGAGCCAGAGAGGAGTAATCAGCTCAGGTCCACTGCTGAACCCTGGTTGGGTCCAGGGGTGTGTGTGGCACACAGATCTGGTAATAAACTCTTCTGCAGCATAGAGAAAGACGAGACAGATGTGTGCTGTCACTGTCTGGTCCCCCTCAACCCCAGGACGCAATGACACCTCAGCTGGCCCTGTGTGGAGCCAGCTAAAATCTGATGAAGTGTATTGGTGCCTGACCTGTGCTTTGTCAAAGAGGCTGTGCTAGACAGCTGGTGGCTCTCAGGGTAGACAGGGTGTTGAGTGTGAGTGTAGCTGGCTTCTGGCATGGTGAGTAGACAGTCCAAGATATCTGTCTCAGGATACCTCAGATTTTTCCGTTGTGGGACTCCAGCCACCACTAAGGTAAAGTCAATAGCCAGCACTGGGCAACAGTTGAAGTGCAGATAATCATAAAAAATAGCAATCTAATAAATCAGCATGCATAGATCTGCCTCTTAAGGCAGCAGATTGCTTAAAAGTAGTCATTTTATAAAGATTTCTTTGCAATATGTTGTATCCTGGCTCATCCAGGACTTCTGTTCCTGTATTAGGGCAGGATCTTCTGAGCAGCAGCTCCAAGGATTAAACTGAATTTACTCACTCTGTCTTCTCAGAGGCATTTTTAAGCTCAGAGAACATCTCTCATTTTATTTAGGCATACTATGAACTCTCTGCATCAGTGTTTCCATGTGGAAAGGATCTGCACCAGTTCTGGCCCTTCCATGTAGTTTGCAATAAATCTCCAGGACCAGACAAAGTCTATTTCAAATTTCTGGAAGAAGTAGAGAGTATTCCACTGGACTGCTACCAAAATATACAGGGAACATTATTCAAGATAGCCACTCTGTAAGAGCAGCTTAAGAAAAGCTGTCACTGCACCCATCTTTTAAAAAGACAGAGGAAGTGATTGCAGTAATTCTCTTTGTATCAGGGTCACTAATAACAGAATCTAACCATCAGGGACCAATTGGGCAAAAAGCATCAGAGAATGAAGCAGGGGAAGGGACAAAGAAAAGGAAGGGTAATGGGACAATAAGGAAAATAAAGTTGGTAATGAAGGCAGCAAGAAAGGCAATCCAAAGAGTTACTGAAGTAGAGATAATGAAAACAGCAGCAAACAGGCAGGGCACAAGGTGAAGGGACTGGGTGTGTGACAGAAGAAAGGCTGTCACTTCTGGCTTCAGAGGGTTGACATGAACACTGTTATCACGCTCCAGCTTCCCCTGCCCTCCAAAGTTAGTTTTACACGGCACAGTACTTCTCACACCCCAAGAGCTGGCTTCCCCCCAAACCCACAGCTTTGTTGAGCTTTTCCAGCCACACCTACATGATGTCTTTCTACTCCACCCCATTCCCCCCCACCTCACTGCTTTACCAAGTTGCTGAAATCACTTTGGCTTGCCCACAATCTGTGCTCACCCCTTCCCACATACAGCAGCCTTCCCAAGGCACTGGTTATACTGGGGTGCCTGTAGTGCTGGCTGGTACCAAAAGCAAGGAAATGACCTAGGAACAGAGTGCAGATTACAAGCAAAGATGGTTTATCACCACCCTTTCACCCTGGTTAGTTTTCAAGGTTCGCGTGTGCATACACACACAAGCATATTTGGAGCAAAAAAAAAAGATGGAAGCCTGCAAATGAGTTTAGCTCTAATTCTTTCAGTTTTCAGTCAGCCAGGCCAGCAAGACCTAGACTAGCCTACTCACCTATGTGGAATACTCATTTTTGCTATATGTGCCATGACCAATCCTCAGGCTAACTGGGATTGCATGAGAGTTATAGGCACAGGTGAAATCTAAATTATCATCTGCACCCTGGGAGTGGAATCTATCGTTCCTAGTCAACCTCAAACTCCCATAATTGTTTATATGTTAATGGTGAAGGTGGCATAAATAAAAAGCACAGGCAATTCTTTTTGTAAACGCAATGCAAAATCTTGTTTTAGTGAAGCAGAACGGCACACCTAAGTCAACAAGTCAAATTGTCAAAAAACAAACACTGACTAGGAAGGGGAGTGAAACCTACCTATGTTTACTTGCACACACACATAGTCCGAGGATTTAACTGGTGCATTAAGAATAATGTAATATACCAAAACAGTTGTTCAAATAACTTCAAACCATGGTATTCCTTCCGTTCTCTTTTCTGGTCTCTTCCCCTCACTCTCACACTGTGCTTTGTCAGCTACCCCTTTACAGCAGCACTGACAGAGATAACACCTCATTCTACAATCCTCCTTTCATTTCAAGAAAAACAGATGTTATTCGCTCCACCTTCACTGCAAATGGAGCCATGAAATAGCTTCACTCCTTATCCAGCTTGATCTATTTTACTGTTACAGTTTTTCTTTTAACTTTTCCAGTTCATGGCTGGTGTTGGACTGAGGAGCTCTGTTAACTACTCTGATTTGAACTAGCTCATATCACTGTCTTTTCAAACTATTCAGTCTAAGTCATCTTGTCATAGAACTGCTGAGAAGGAGAGGAACACCTGAGACTTGTTGCTCAATGACATTTTCACAAGATTTTTCAAACTTTATAAAAAGCAGTTGAAAAAAACCCCAAACCCCCATTCTTCCAGGTAAGCAAATATGTTCTCTTTCCTTTGTGGGAATGTGCTATTACACTGTCTCTTGCTCCCCTTGCTCTTTGGTCTGGAACCCCTCCTAAATATAAAAATTAATGGACAGGGCTTTCTAAACCATGAGGAAGCATAATATCACAAAGCATCTGTTTATAAAATTAAATAAGAGAAAGAAGCCTAACTTCAATTTAAAAGCACCACATATGCTGTACTGGAAATAACTAAAATGGAAAAGATGTTGAACATATGATCATGGAAGAACAAATCTATGCATGCAAGACATTTTGTGTTGCTTTGAGACAATGACTGAATACATGGTGCTTTTTTCTACATGGGTTTAGTATCTGCCATACAACCAGTACGCCATTATCAAAGGCATTATCTAGAAATTCTGTATCTTAAGGAAGACGCAGAAAACAAATCCTTAACCTTACACCTGGGAAATGTTTCCCATTGAATTTTTATGTAAGAATTTGGGTTCTGAATTATATTTAAGATTTGGGAGAAAATAACCTACTCATTACAGAGATAAAAGGCTTCTTTTCTCAATAGTTGTAGGGTGGCAGTACTGGTTGCTAGATAGCTGTTGTGTTGCCCAGATCACTGCTGCCACACACTGTGTTTAAAGCAGTTTTAAAGACTGATGAGATCTTTCTGAAGAAGAGTATGAAACAGTAAAATACTGATAATATATTCATTTTCACAAGATGAACTAAGTGTTAAACAAGAGCAATAGACTATTATCCCTTATGTTCTCTGAAGTTATGACATTTTTTCTTTTGGAAAGCATTGATTTAATGTGATTTTTTGACAAATTCCTGTTTCTGAAGGTACGTATATATCTTCTAAAAATCCATCTTATTTAAGAATGAAGTTAGGAATCACTTTGCATCAGGCAGCCTTTTCCAATACTCTATCTGTGGCAATGATGGCCACCATATACCAGTGCAATGCCACAACAGGCAATCTGAGATTGCCTCTTTCTGGAGTTCTCATAATTGATTCATGGACAAAAGGAAGGCCTTTTTTTGCCTCTTCAAAACCACATCCCTTGATATGGATAAACAATAAATTCTGCTTTTACTATTGATGTCCAGCAGAGGTGTGCATGATTTTTAAGACAATAGGAAGAGGCATATGCTCACTGAGAAAAACTACCAACATGCATGCTGCAGCTATTTCTGTGCAGATATTAAGCAGCTCACTTTAAGTTCAAATTTTCTATTTTATTGAGCATTTTGGTTTTCCTGTCAGGAGTTCCAGAAAATGAGGCAAGAAGCAGTGGAAAACTCTGTGGCTTCCTGGTCCTTTGAACATGAGAGAGGGATACCTACAACTAATCATAAGCATGTCAGTCTGGAAGAAAAAATAAGAATTTTATCTGGTTGTCTGGCCACTATTAGTGCCTAAATAAATGCCATCTGACTAATGCTGCTCAACTGCACATATTTTTGGGATGAAGAATGTTAAGCATTAAAACAGCTGCTCTTACTGAAAATAGTTTCTTAATAAGAAAAGCCTAGTGTCTGTTAATGCAGTCAATCTGCCTCTCTAGAGGGATATCTTTCATTTAGCACACACAGGGTTAAAATAAAAGTGCAAGAGGAGGTGAGAAATTCCACTGACCTCCCAGAAACAATTCAAACACAGTTTCTCACTAACAGCATTTCTAAAACTGTTAGCACTCCACCAGAGCATCTCTCAGCCACTTCTGGGACATCTTCAGAGCTTGAATTTACAACCCAATCTTCTGTCAATCTGGAGCTACTTACTCTCTGCAGCCAGATAGGCCCTGACTCAGTCTGAACCTAAAGCCAGTTTCCTTCCAGTCCAACCACCTTTAGCAGCAGAACCTGCACTGTTTATTCACTTGAGAAGTCACCCAAGCAAGGAGCTGTGATATACTAAGCAAGGAGGCTACTGATATACTAATAGCCAGGCATATGTTTTAGTGTCCTGCTGAACCAGAAGCTCAGGTCTGCTTTGTTAACCCACTCCTCTCCCTTCCAAATTATTGGTTAAAGGGTAATATGATGCAGAATTATTAGTATTAAAAGTTTCTTTTTTGTGTTTTAAGGATCACAGACCCCAGGGGAAAGGAATGAGGGGAGCTTGTCAGGAAAGGTCGTAAACAGGAGTGGAAAATTCAAAATATTGTCACTGACTGAAGCAAAGAAAATGTCTCTCAGTCACTCCTCTTACACTCATGGCAAGGTCAGACTATCTTTGTCAAAATCTAAATACACAAATAAAACATACTAATTTATTACTCGTGCTTCTCATGCTCTTCAGAGCTATTTTTAAGGAAATGCCATTGATTTTTTTGAGAAATAGTGACCTAGCTCAAAGTATATCAGACTGTCTCTGTTACAAAGTACCAGATACCTTTTGCAGATAAAGTTCTTTACTAGGTCAAGAGAAGTGTAACCAACTAGAAATGAAAGCTGTTCTCTCCATTTCACTGACAGTGTAAGAGGTGACATTAATACTACTTTCAGAGTAACATTTTGAGCACCTTGCCTACAAGTGTTGTAAACGCTTCTCTGTGTCAAATTCAGCTTTAAATAAAATTTATGCTAATATTAACTGGAAAATGTAAAAACAATAAAAGCTTTTGCATATTAGCAGCTGTTACTAGTTGTTTTGAATGTCACGTGCAGGACAAACTATGCTGAGATATTTCTCTATTTTTTCTGTACTTGCTGAAGTCAAAAGTTGCTCATAAAAGGCAAAACTCAAACTGTTTTCAATGACCTTGTGGGCACACACACTTCCTGAGGAATCTGTGACCACTGAGGCTATGTGCAAGCGGCCAGAAATCTCCAGGAAATGAAGTCATAAGTGAAATTCGTATTTCACCTCAGAGCTTCAAAAAATTACCACTTATTCCAGTAGCAGAATATTGGACACAGACTAGTATATTTTGTTTGTTACTACTGTGTAACACCAAAGCTTTTTTTAGAGTCCCAGACTACAAAGTTCACTCAGCAGTAAGACAAGTAGTACTACAGGAACATTCATCCATTCTATGCCCCAAAGTCTTCCAGACAGATAGCAAACAGCTATCTATACTCCCTCCTCTATCTAGTTCTGCTAACTCTGTTTTGCAACACCCCTGTTGTTCCTCTTCTGATGGTCTCCAAACAAACAAGCAATGCCACCTGCCAAGATCTGCATGCAGAACTGTTTTTCAGCAAGGCAGTTATCGGGACCCTGGAAACATCCACCACCATAAAGATCTAGGAGCAGGAGTCATTACAGTGCATAGCATGTTTCAGAGCTAAACAAGGGGCTGGGTAGGGGATGGGACTGGAAATGCCCAAGATTAAAAGAAGGGGAAAATCCACATAGAAAGAAGGATGAAATGGAAAATTGGTGAGGAGTTAATGAGGGCATATGGCCTGGGTGAAAATAGGTGCTGTGGAAGAGGGCGAGTTCACCTGAGGGACTCCTCAAATGACTACAAGAACTAATTAATTTCCATGATACTCACATACATAAGCTTGAGAGTAAGACAGCTTGACTCCTAATGTCAGCTAAAAGATGATCTACCAATCTCAACATTTTCCCTGAAAAATGGAATTCCATGTATTGAAACACAGACAGTTTGGTTAGATGAAAAGATCTTATCAAAGGGAAACCTTTGCACACACTCCTAATATATAAAGCAAGGTTTCTATCTGAGCCCTCACTTTGGATGTCATTCTATATGAAGGAGGTTTGTAAATTGAATGGCTTTATTCAGTACTCCTTTTTACCATTTTTTGCTAGTTTTTTCAGTTCTTTCTCAAGCTTGTGTGTCTAAGGTAACTGATCCATGACACAGTCTAATTAACTGACTTACTGCTTCTTTAGTATTCATGATATCACACCTTTAAAAACGCATCTTTCCATGCTGTGGATGTTTTGCAATCAGAATACATTGGAGAGATCAGCTCACAACAGATTAGAAAGGACACAGTCACAGAGCCAGCTGTGGATGCAGTGCTTTGTCATACACACTGCTTAAGGCTTCCAGCTTTCCACTTTGATCTGAGTTTTCCTCTCGCACCCTGATCTCCTAATAATTAACAGTCCTTTCTCTAGTATTTTACCCAAGAAATCTGACAGAAAGCTTTTCATTAGCAATCCTAAATTGTGTGTTCTTGGAATTTGCATTGAAAGGCACTGATGACAAAAATTACTTATGAATTACAAGCCCAGGCCATAGAGAGTGACATACCAGTGTCCTTTAAGTGAAAGTTTACTCTCATGATGGAGTTTAAAGGGGAAAAAGAAGAATTATTCCTCAGAGGCAAAGACACACACACAAACAATCCCCCACAACCAAAAAAACCACCAACACCCCCGAGTTTGTAGAAACTAAGTGACCAGGATGACAAACTGAGACAACACAGAGTTCAGTTTCTGGATCCTTTATTTTACTTTACCCAGCACTTTTAATCTCACCCAACATACTGTAGTCAAAGTTTAGGATCAGGTGGAAAAAAGGCCTACGCAAACATCAGTCCCACTTTTCCTACCATATTCCTTCAAAATGCTATTTTAAGGAGGCACCATAAAATAAAATTATTCTCCTTTTCAAATACTACCGGTTATAAAATAAATAACACAGAGGTCTGTGACAGGAAGAGTGTACTTACTTTTCAGTTTGTTTCCATCAAGTTCAAAGGGGGCAGGGACTGTTACATTCCACCTGGCAGAGCACAACCCTGACCGATGTTCTCAAATTAAACGTGAGAAACAGCAACAGTTGGTAGTTTGGATGGTTTTGAATTCTGCAGTTTTCTCCCTATATAAACGTAAAGTGTAATTAATAATGTCTAAAAATTGCTTGGTTTAGCCGTGTATGAATACGACTACATTCTCTGCTAGAAATTAAAGTGAGTTTTCTCTCCTCTGAACTCATTTGTGTACTTCTACCTCCTCAATTCATGCCTTATGGCTGAACTCTGAAAAAAAAAAAAAATAGCCCTTATTCTGCACAGACTCAACAGGGAATTGTGATGGGAATCCTTTAATACCGGGGTGGGGTGTAGGAGGAACACCTCTTTTTAATAATTAGCGAACCCAAAACGTGCACTGTGACTTTTAACCGAGACGCCTTATACACAGCCCGTGGGATAGGGCATAGTCGGCTCCCCCGGAGAGCTCCGAGTGGAGCTCCCTGCCGGGGACCGCCGCAGGGAGCCCGGGCGGCCGCTCTCCTCAGGAAGCGGGAAGGAGCGCGGCCTCTCCCCGGCCAGAGCAGCCTCCGTCTGCCACGCCAGCGGCGGGAACAACGCCGGCATCCAAGGCATTGCTGGGCCCGCCGCGCTGCCGGGGACTCGACGACGACCTTCGCCTCAGCCGCCGCGGCCCGGACGCGCCCCCGCGGGGGTGGGGAGCGGCGCCACCGGGGCCGGCCGGGATTAGCCGGGCCGGGACTCACAGCACCCCGCCGGGCTCGGCACTGCGGTGGCGGCCGCCCCTCCTCCCCTCCTTCGTGGGCAGGGCGGGTGGCAGCGCCCCGCCGGCTGCTGGTACCTGCCCGAGAGGAGGAGCCGCAGCCGCGGAGCCGGAGGGACAAAGTTAACTCTGGAAAGTTTACCCCGGGTGGGAAGGGAAAGGCAGAGGGCAAAGGGGAAAGTTGCTCCCGCCCCCCTGGCAGCAGACGGGGACTCCCCGAGGAGGAGGAGAAGGAGGAGGAGGAAGAGGCAGAGGCAGAGGCAGCAGCGGGGCCGCGGGGGACACGGAGGAGACACAGCCGCAAACGCTCCGCTCTGTTCGCCGCCGGACGCCCCGCTCTGAAGGCGCTCGGAGGCCTGCTGAAGTGACCGGGAGCGGGGCACGGCCGTCCCCCTTGGCCACCTCCCTGGGAGAAGCGGACGGGCAGGACCCGGGTCCGACGCTCGGAGTTGCTCCCTGGGGCTGCCGGCGGGCCCCGAGCGCCGCGCCCTCGGGGGAACTCAGGCTCCTCCGCTACCTCCTCCGCCCGCACCCCTGCGCCTTCCTCCCCGCGGCCGGCGGCTCTCATGGCTCTGAGCAAAGGGCTGCGGCTGCTCTGGAAACAGGAGCCGGGGCCGAGCGCCCTGCTGGAGGCGCGTTCCCGCCAGGACTGCCTGTTGCTGGAGGCCGGCACGGTGGCGGCGCTCAGTAAGTGCGTGCGGGGGGGATGCGGGTGCCCGGGAGGTGCCGTGTCCGTGGGTGAGCGCCCGGTGCCTGCGAAGGGGTGCCGGGCTGCGGTGGCAGCGGCTGATTCCCTGGAGGTTTGGGGCACTTACTCCCGTGGCATGGAGAGAAGAAGGGGAGAGCTCAGCCCCGGGCCCGGTGGGACGCTGGCCGAGGAGAGCTCCTCGCTTTACACCGCGGCCTCCAGCACGGCTCCCCGGGCCTGGCCACTTGCTGTCGCGTTTGAGTGACCCCCGGTGCCCTGCCACGCATGGAAGGTTGGCCAGCGTCTCTTCCCGATCCGTGTCCGACCGGCGCTTTCGCTGCTTTGGACGTCTTTATCCTCCTCACCGGTAGCCGGGGTGGAAGAAGCAGGAGAGGCCACCCACCTGCCTGGTCGTGGTGGGATCTTGGCACGGGGCATCTTTACTGTGCGAGACTTATCCTCTGTAGCCTTTACGGCAGAGGAGAGTCCAGGTAAAGGGATGGGGCCTACTGCCTCTTGAAGTTTCTACTCAGCTACATCGGGTTCTGACCACCAGTGTAGACAGCCAGCTCACAGTAGGGATTGTTTTGGATAACTGACTTGAGATTTGTGCCACTTGAAAAAAACCCACCCCAAACTGGCTTCTTGCTGTGGTACCAAACCTGCCTCTGTGACTTGCAAGGTATATGGTTACTTGAGTGTCTGGCTATTGTTGGAGGAGTCTCACCTTGTGTTTTGGTACTTGTCACTCATGAGCGTGACACAATGCTAATGTTGCTAATGAGACAGACAGAAAAATGAGGTGACTATGAGTGTAAGGTGCAAAAAGCAACACAAGGGAATACATGCTCGTACGGTGTTCTTAAATTGTTTTCTGTGTAATACTAACCTGTGCCTGCAACCATGTTGCTGTTTGCAGTGTTGTAGTAAGAACTGAGTGTACATTGTGGTTTGTACAATGTCCGTCACAACATCAGCTCAGGATCTGGGTTCACTGAGCTGAATCTTCCACGATGTACAGTGGCAGGACATCCAGATTAAGATACTTAATACCACATCAGGTATTGGGGACTTTATGAATGAAGAAAACCAAAGAAGTAATCAGGTAGCAACTGATTTTCTTGAGAATATTTCTGATAGTGGAAAAATTTTGACCTGTCATGAGAATGATGTTGTTGCCACACAGTGGGATTGTGTTGTTGTTGACGGTTTTGTTATTTTATTTTATTGGAGTTTTATATTGTGCAATACTTTGGGGTTTCAGTTTCTTGTTAAATTCTTTGGTAATACATGAATATATTAAGTTTTTATGGTGGGGAGGGGTTGTGTTGGTTTTCAATGAACTGAGAGTGAAAAGTCTCTTAGTACTGAGCAGCACTTTACTCACTTTCCCTGATTCTAAAATCCGTTGACATTGAAACCCTATGTTGCTCTAAGTGGCTTTTGGTTTGTATTTCATTGTTCTGATACAAATCTAAAGCAGCTCCACTTCCTAAAGCCAATGTGCATGAATAAAATAAATAAAAATCTAGCTGACCCTGAGACCTTTGTATGACCAGTGGAATAATTTACAATCAAATCATTAAAGGAATTGTCAACCTAATTAAAGGAATCATCAACCTACAGTAGATTTTTCTCCCCCAGTGTTGCCATCCCCCATTTGAATTGCTTTATCTAAAATGATTTAGTGGGTGGAAAGCTGCCCAGCAGCACTTGTGGGTGCTGGTCAACATCCAGCTGAGCATAAGCCAGCAGTGTGCCCAGGTGGTCAAGAAGGCCAGGCATCCTGGACTGTATAAAAATATTCTGACCAACAGGACCAGGGAAGTGATTTTTCCTGTTTACTCAGAAAGGCTGCATTTTGAATCCTGTGTTCAGTTTTGTGTCCCTTACTACAGAAAAGCCATTGAGGTGCTGCAGCATATCCAGAGAAGCTGGTGAAGGGTCTGGATGAAGCCTTATGAGGAGTGGCTGGGGGAGCTGAGGTTGCTTAGCCTGGAGAGGCTCAGGGGAAACCTTATTGTTCTCTACAACTGTGTGGGAGGAGGTTGTAGCCAGGTGGGAGTCAGTCTCTTCTCCCAGGCAAGAAGTGATTGGTCAAGAGGAAATGGCCTCAAGTTGCACCAGGGGATGTTTAGATTGGATATCAGGAAAAAATTCTTCATGGAAACTGTAGTCAGTCATGTTGTAACAGACTGCCCAGGGAGGTGGTGGAATCACAATCCCTTCAAGTAAATCAGTTGATGTGGATGTGGAGTCTGGGAAACATGGATTAATGATAAGCACAGTGGTACTAGGTTAATAGTTGGACTCAATGATCTTAGAGATCTTTTCTAATCTAAATGATTTTGTGATTCTATAAATAGGGAATTTATATGGTCTTTCTTAAAATGTGTATTAGAAGAATTTTGAAGTAGTGATTTGTATAGTGCCTAGTCTAAAATCCTGTTTGCCATGCCTTTTGAAAGTCCAATGTCGCCTCTTGAGATAACTGTGATCATGCATGCGTTGGCATTCAGCCCGCTCCATGTTAATAACTTCATAATTTTGTTTCATTTGGTTTCTCTGTTCCTGCCTGGGTCAGTGCCTGTACTGTAAGAAAAGCTGGTTTATCCAGTGAAGCTTGTTCAGTTCATTTCTTCTGTTTATGCAGCAGAGTACAAGAAAAGAAGGGAATACCAGTAGGTATTGTGGTGGTACATTAAGTAGAATTGTGAAGATGAAGCTCAACAGCAGGGTGGTAATAGAAATTCTGTTTTGTTTGACTTGCCTTTAGGTTGTTACTAATCATGGAACACTGCAGTAGGAGGTTAACATAAACTTTGCATATGTGTGATTTCAGATGTAGTAGTCCAAGGATTTGTGTTAGTTTTGGCTTCTCTGTCTAATTTTCTGTTTCTAAAACAAAGTTTTTTAAAAATAACATACCTGTGGTGAGGAGGAATTAAACAACTATGCCTTGTGCAAACCTCCACACTAAATAAAAGCAGATATGTATATCTGGAGCACTCAGGTTGTACAACAGTTTATGCAGTTTTTCAATAGCAGCCTCATGTCAACAGAATTGTAGAGAAGAATAGTCCCAGACGGACAGTTAAGGCCTGAGAACAATTTTTAGTCATTGTTCATTATTTTTTCCCACAATTACCCAGTATTTCTGCCCTTGAACAGGCATGATATCTATACTTTTTCAAAGTTTAATTGCTTCTATAATAATTTTGTACTAGAAGAAACAAATGTGGAATTTAACCTAGTTCAGGTGGCAGAAGGGAGTGAGAATCGTCCTAGAAGAAGTGGTGTTACAAAAAAAGAAACCTAAAAAAACCACACACTTGTATAAACACAGTGTCTGTACAGGCCATAAACCTCTGGCAAACTCATAATGAAAATAAACACTTTCAAATAATGTAAACTAACAATTTGATGATGTCTTGTGAATAGATGATTATTTCCTCTCTCAGTTGTAAAGATTATGATGACAGTTCTACTTGTAAATTGGTTATATTTCAGAATTTCCTCACTGCATATACAGATTTAATAGTTGAAAAATATTTGCACCTCTATATCAGAACACTTGGCCTGGTATGGCAACCTAACCTAAGAAGCTTTTGGAAAAATCAAGGAATCAAAAGTCACTGCAGAAAACCTAGTTGCATATCCCTAAACCCATTAACTTAATCTGGATAGTGATGTAATATCAGCAGTACAGTTTTCTGTTCTATCATAAGTTAAATAGTGTTTTTGAAGGTGAGAGTTTTTCTTCTTCTTCTCATGATGGCACTGTAGGGCGGAGGGTAAAACTCACTGTTTTGAATTTAATGGCACATTTTCCAAGAGGCTTTTTTTTTTTTTTTTTTTTTCCCACTGGCAAACCTCAAGCTTCAGTCATCTTCAAAAGGATGGGTGATAACTTGAAACAATTCTTTTAGGAATTCTCTGAGCTGGAACAACAATACTTTCTGTGGAAAAAACCTAGAATCATGAGAGATAAAGAAAAATTGGCATTGATTTAGAAGTTTTTGTGTAATACAACAGGGAATATAAATACAGATACTGTTTCTGCATGAAACACATTACAGTTTCAGTGGTTTACAGATGAAGTGAGCTGCAAAAGGTAGTTCTGGACTTCTGTCAAGGCAGTTGCTAAACTAGACTAAGGCTATAGTGCTGAAAATATAATTATTTAACCTTATTATAGCAGGTAATTTCAGTGAAAGGCTGACAGTGAAAGAAGTGCTCTGCTATTGAAATTCAGCATAATAATATGGTTTTTTCAAGGGTAGAGCCAAAGGGTGCACAGATTTTTTTTTTTCTTTTCCACAAACTTTTTGATTCTGCAACTGTTTTTGTAAAGGATGTTACAACACCTGTTATGGTGGATCTTAAATGACCATGGCGTTTTGAAAATACAGAACCTCAAAGATGATACAGTGTTCATTTTTGCAAATAAGGCTGAAGTTTTTCTTTCAGACTTTCACTCACACATCTGGGAAGTTGGTCTATAATGGAGACAAACTTTATGCAGAGTTAAGGTGTTCGTACGCTCTGTGGAACAGCTCTGTGCTTACTCTGCAGCTTCAGTTGCAGGTGTGTGTGTGTGTGTGGTTCTCTGATGTGGCTGACTGAAATCAGGACACAGTCTTGCAGAACCATATTTACCCTTGTATCTTTTTCTACAGAATGCTGTTTTTGTGCTATATGTGCTTTCAAGCAGATTTAGTTTCGTATTTATGTGGACAACTATGCCACTGAGTGGGGTATGGAAATCAAACACCAATACCTGTGTAAGCATACTGTGAGTGTATTTATAAGTACTACACACTATCCGAAACAATGAGCCCTACAGCATGGCTCATTTCTGCTCCTACGTCAGAATATTCATGTAACTAATAGAAACTTTTATGAAGTTTTCTGTGGTTTGGTGGCACTCAGACTTTTCCATTTGTGGATCCCTGCAGAACTTGTAGTGGGAGTAATCTACATAGCAGAAGCCTGGCCTTCCTTAGTTATGCTGGCAGTGGGCACTTAGAAGCTGTGGTTTCTCAGGCTGAAATTCACTGCTATAAACTATAGGGAAAAGTGTGTTACAGTTCTTTCAATACTGTGAAAAAGTTCTTTCACTACTACAGAGAAGAGGGGAGAGCTATTGGTGTAAAAGTAGAGTGTAGATTACAAGAGTTGTTTTCTACAGAAACTGGTAGTGGTTTTGAGGGACAAATGTTGTGGGTATGTCTGTAGTGACTGCAAGTTTCTATGTAAATATGTCTTATATATGTTAGGAACCATGTAAAGATAATGGCCAAGCTTCAGAGAAGTAACTTCGGAGCTTCTCTTTAATTTTTTTGACTGCCTGCAATCCACTGAGCTGGCCAGTAGAAACCTGGTGGTCTTATGAATTCATTCTTCCTTGCTTGTGAATTAATATTTTTATATATGCACCTGCAAATATGAAAACATAATCTCTCACTGGAAGCAGAATGTTCTCAATCTAATATAGAAAGCCAGTGAACTGATCTTTCCAAAATGCCTCTTTGCCATTTTGTTTGTTCTTTTCAACCAGAAATACCTCTTACTAGAAAGTTGGTAAATACATTACTTAGTGTTTGAAATATTTGGACTCTCTAAAATGTCACTCTGACCACAGATTTCTTCCCAGCTCTGTACTGCTTTACCTATATGGTATTTCAGC
Organism: Pachyramphus minor; assembly: GCA_013397135.1. Classification (NCBI taxonomy): domain Eukaryota; kingdom Metazoa; phylum Chordata; class Aves; order Passeriformes; family Tyrannidae; genus Pachyramphus; species Pachyramphus minor. Next base: position 323,121 of record VYXB01000536.1, read on the forward strand.
ATACAGGCTGACTTGCATAGTGCCTGTGTAGCTTGGATTGAATGTGAATAGGAAGATTTTAGTGATGAAAGATATCAAAAATACAACTTTAAATCTGTCTGCAGATGACAGAAAACAAAATTAGGAGGCAAGTTACTCGAGGAGGCAAGTTACTCATCTAAACTCATATAATACCAGACTTATACTGGACTTATTTCTTCATTTTTATGTTTAAGTTGTAGGTATTACCCTGTATCTGTTCCTAGTGTTGGACTTGGAACTGTAGTACCTTTCTGCTCTCTTCCTCTGATCACTGACCTTTCCGGGCTCCATATGTGTAAGAGCTGTGCTGGTTTTTGCTGAAGTCTGGGTGATCAGCCCTAAGGAGGGGTGGAATAAAGGAAACTGTATGTTTGGCCAGTTCCTGCTGGCTGTTAAATTGAATTTGCAGGTTTTACAAGCAGGAAGTTGCACTTGGATAAGCCATATGGTATATGTAGTTGCATGCCTTTTCGTGGTGTGGGGTTCTTTTTTGCTCTGAAATATTTTATGTGTGGAAAAATTCACTTTTAGTTGAGTTTATTGCAGCTTAGTTTCATTGAATTATTGTGTGCCTCTTGTTTTGCAAGGGTTAAAATGTTGGGCTAACGTTCCAATCTTTACATATAATTTACATCAGGAACTTATTCATAATTAAGAAAATGTTTAAGGAATGTGGACCGTGTGCAGATCCATAAAGCTGTTATGAACACAGTACGGTTGTGGTAATTATTGCAGAAGGGTCGATACTCAATTATGTGCTTGGTGGACGGAAATATTACTAAAAAAAATGTTAAGGAGAAGCTTTAGTGGAGTTTGGTGATTACTATGCATACTGTTCAGTTACCTGAGTTATTATTAACTAGTAAACAAGTGGACTACCTGATTTCAAACTCAAATTGTTCTCTAAGTAGAAAACCTTTTTGGTTAATCACCTTGTGTAGCAGTATTGTGTGTTAACTATGTATGTATGTATGTATGTTGGTATCTCAAGTTGGCTGGCTTGAAAGAGGAAGGATTTTACATGTGAGCAGAGTATAGTTAAACATGGAATCCTCATCCTAGGTTTTCGAGCAGACCACTCTCACTGACTCTGCATTTTAGAGATTTTATGAAAGCTATTTCAGAATAAACCTCATGACTTTGGAACATTTAGCAGAGAAACATGGAAATAATTTCCATGTTACCACAGAATCATAGAATTATTAGGGTTGGGAGGGACCTCTGGAGATCATCCAGTCCAACCCCCCTGCCAAGGCAAGTCCCCTAGAGCAGGTGACACAGGAATGTGTCCAGGTGGATTTTGAATGTCTTCAGAGAGGGAGACTCCACAACCTCCCTGGGCAGCCTGTCCCAGTGCTCTACTCTCAGTGGAAAGACGTTCCTTGTTGTGTTGAGGTGAATCTTCTTGTCTTTTAGTTTATAACCATTGCTCCTCATCCTGTTGCAGGGCACCACTGAGAAGAGTCTGGCACCATCCTCTTGGCACCTGCCTTTGAGATATTTATATGCATTAATGAGATGCACTGAAAAGTGCTATGTCTTTGGACACATATAGCTGCCAAATGGTGGTAAAACTGTATTTTCTGTATTGTCAAAATTTGTCAGATATTGGCATATATTTTCCCTGTTCATAACAACCTTTAGAGTTTCATAGTAATTTTTCTGTTTAACTCTCTTCATCCAGCAAAGGCAGTAGCAGATCAGTTAGTTTAGTTCATTGTCTAGTCACTCTCTTTCTGATTCTGGCTCTTATGTCCTAGCACTGTTTGCAAGTGCTGTAGGAGATGTTTCAGACCAGGTTTTGATGACAGTTATTTGTGATATTTTGAGAGTTATTTTGAGGTATATAAATATTTTTTTTTAACAATAAGATATGAACCTGGCTCAAGACCTCTGCAATCATGTCCTCTTAAAGTCACCCTTTAGTCATCCTTTCTATAAATTGCTTTTTATAATGGCTGCTGGGAATTCCTCCTCCTTCTCCTTCTCCCCCTCCTAAATAATCAAAAAATTGGCTGGGGTGTGTTAGAATCCAGTTAGGACCTCACAGTGCTGGAGGGGTGATGCCTGTATCCTTGCTTGCACACCCGCAGGGCATGGAGCAAGACAGTGCCATAGAGGCCGGAGGCTGTGAGGCATGAAGGAGTCATGCCACCAGTCGTGAGGGCTTGTGGAGGGGGTGCAGCGTGCTGGAGCTGCTGCCTGACCTCTGCTGCCCGAAGTCCCTGCTCTCACCCATGCAAAATGACGATGGTCACAGTGCATCTCAGGATTTTGTGCAACACCGAGGAATATAACAGGACAGGAGACTTCAAATTCTAGCAGTATCTTTAACTAAGGGAATTTACTCACACACACACACAGATAAATGTGATCCATATGCACTAAAACATTCTGGCCTCTCCATTTGCATGACCCATGGATGTAGCTGTGTCTATTTGGCACGTTCCTTTCCTCTTGAACTAACTACAGGTGAGGTCTCGATGCATGGCATGTCTTTAGAGAGTGCATGGAGGTGTCAAGGGAAGGTCACTTGGTCACCTTTTTGGTTTCTGAGTCTAAATTGCTTCAGGGAGCAAAATGAACCCTAGAATAAATAACAGAATTAGCCATGTGGTAGAAGTTACTGGAAAGTTGTTAGCCAGCCAGAAAGAGTGGCAATGCAGCCCAGAATTCTCCTGGAGCTCTGCGCTGGGAGCCTGCTCCTTCCTTCCAAGCAGCTCTGCCAGTGATGATGCCCTGACTGATGCTACTGTGCAGGCATATGTTCTGACAAATGGCTTGGCCAGAAAGGTGGCATATTTCTGCACCAGTACTGGTGAAACAAAGCTATTTGTCTGCGTGTTTGGAGAGGTCCTGTGCCAGCAGATGATGTGTGTGTGATGCCACTGGCTTGACCCGGGAAATTTTAGTGGCTTCTGTACATGGCAGTGTTAAGTGCTTCTTGCCAGTAGTGGTATGAGTTGTGTCTTGCTTATTTCCGTGCTGAAATAAATTCCATTATTTTGGATCATGCTCTTACCAGGCACTTTTAACAGCCAGCTTTCTAACTTGTAGTTCTATTTTGAAGAGTATCATTGTCCTTTTTTTTTTTTTAATACGTAAGGAAGTCTTGACAGGGAGTCTTTTTTTCAAAAAAGGAAATGTTATAGTCTATCTAAACTGGTTTTGTGAAGTTTTGTTTTTTTTTTTGAAGTGCCTGTTGCTGTTTATCTGTAGTTCAAGAAGTAAAAGGACATTTGAGGGTTACAAGCTGTTTTCCTCATTTGGGAAGCTAACCTTGCTTTATATATATGTATATATATATATATATAAATATATACAAAATGCAGACTTATTCATTCAGAAAGTATGCTGGTTTTACGTTAAAGTAGCCAGTGACAAGTTTGATCTGTGTTCTGGCTTAGTATCTAAATGTTCATTGTGTGCCTGTTGAAGTCACTTGTTGCAGAAATACACAAATATAACATCAGCATCTCACCCTTTATTGATTTAATTAGGTAATTCTTGCTTCACTAAAATATGTTTAACTCATCTGGAAATCAGCATCTGATATTGTGTCTACATCAAATTATGTTATCTTGCATAAAAATGTTCAATTCTGTCTGAAATTAGACTAAGAAGCATAAACCCTCTCTTTTTGTACATCAAGAAGAGGTGGTATATTTTAGCTTATGGCCAGACAAATTGTTATTTTTGTTCTTATTTTAGAACACTGTGAAGTTTACCTGTGTCTATATATTTCTTTATCTATTCTGGAACTGATGTGACGTCTGTACCATAGAATAAGAATCAAACATGTTGTTTGAAATTTTGTTGAGTGTTCTTCTTTCTTCTAGGCTGGTGTGTGGAGGGGCTATGCATTTGCGTCCCTTCACTTTTTAATCTCTGTCTTTTTAAAGCATTTTACCCATAGCTTTGTACTGAGCAAATCAACTGTGGGAAGCATTGGTGTAGGCAATAGCAATGTGAAAATTTTATAAAGATTGGATAACTAAATTTTCTGCCTTTCTTTTTGTTTCTCAGCTGTTTTTTTTCTCTTTTGTTTTGTTGCTCAGCTCCGGAAGAAAAGGATGCAATTAAAGGACAGTATGAAAAACTCATAGATGCTTACGGCTGCTTAGGAGAGCTTCAGCTTAAATGTGGTAAGTGGCCATCTGTATGACTGAGATTATAAAATGCCCAGACTATTATAAATGACAAGTGGCTAAAGCTGTCCAATTCCTTAAATTGTGAAAGCTAATTGCACCTTGTCATGTACAGTCTGAAAAAGATCTGTTTCTTTTTCTATTCTGTGCCTAAAGCACATCACTTAATGATAGCCCAAGAATTTGGGATTTTTTCTTTATTTGTTCTGTCTAACATTCTTAGCTGCCTGAAGATAATTGCCATTCTTTTTTCCCTACGACATTTTCCAAAGCAAGCTATGATTTCTTACTCTTTCTCTTCTTTAGGGATCATGTTTAGACACAGATTATTGGGTCATCTGAGACTACAGTACTACAGATTGCCAGTTCTTGCTATAATGCCCAGTTGCCTTTAATTGGGTGTTTCACATGGATAGATATTTGCAGAAGCATGTCTTTAGCTTCAGTTAGTATAGTAAGGAATATTTATTGTCATTGCTGTAAATCTCTGTACAGTTTGGGAATCTTGATTTAGCAAAGGACTTGTTATTACACTGCCTACAGGAATGTTAATGGAAATAACATGTCTAAAGAACAGAACTGCAGTGATGGATTTGAAGGTAATAGTACCATACACAGTACTTTAAAATCACTGATGAATTAGATGCATAAGTAAAAAAAGCACTATACGTATCGTTCCCAAGGTCTTTAATTTTCACTTGGAGGAATGGCAAGACTTTTCCATGTAACTTGATGTTTGGTCAAGGAATTTATCAAAGGCACTGGTTGTGTGAGCACTGGTGTATTTAGGCCAATAACATGTGTGTCTTTTTATAGCCCACTTACTATTTTGCAGCCTGAGAAGTATGACCTGAGATGGATCTGAAGAGGCAGCTTCAATCTAAAGGATTTCTGTGTCATAATTTAAATTATGTAGGCCCATCTAGTCTTTTAACATGGATGCCTACTTTTTGTTTCTTTCTTGTGGAGTTAATTAGGCATTTCTCTGGAGATTTATATCAATTTGTTAATGTAATTATAAATAGAAGGCTTGTGTTTAGTTTTTCTTGGCACTTGCATCTGCTTTTCTTCATAGAACTATAATGAATCTTGACGTAGTAATAAGGGAATGTAGCTATTGAATTCAAACTCTTCAAGCTAGAGATAAGGGTGGTTTCTTGTATGTGATGGGAACCAAGTATATTAAAAGGTGAACGATTTCAAATATTGTGTGAAATATTCTCAGCTTTACTTTTTCTCATGTCCCTGTTTCTTCTTGAACAACATCTGCTTAACTTCAGTGCCCTTAAAGTTTTTTCTCTCTGAGCATTGTCACTGCACCTCTGTCTTGCTCTAAATTACAAGTTCTGGTACAGGACTTCCTTTGGAAGATATTGTTAAAATTTTGTCAGTAATCTGATAAAAACGTTAACTACCAGAGGCAAACTTCTAATTATGATTGTGTGAAAAGGCAAAGGGTCATGCTGCAATCATAAGCAAAGGTAAGCAAATGTTTTCTGCTGCTGAACACGTTAAAAAGGTGACGATGATTGCATGTCTGCCATCTCACCATTCAAGAGGTAGCCCAGGTTTTTGTCACAGCCTTGTTTAGGTCTCCATCTTACACATAAGTGAGTTCCATCCCTTTGGCTATTGCTTACATAAAACAGTAACACTACAAAGGAATTGTATTGGGTTTGTTAGGCAAGGTTTTGATAGTGGGTGGGGCTACAGGGGTGACTTCTGTGAGGAGCTGCCAGAAGCTTCCCCCATGTCCCCTGGAGCCAATGCCAGCAGGCTCCAGGGTGGACACAATACTGATGAAGGCCAAGCACATCAGTGTTGGGGGTGGCTTCTCTGGGATAACTTGTTTGAGAAGAGGGAGAAACAAACTGCACAACTGGAGCTGGAAAAGAGCAGAGTGAGAGTTATGTGAGAGAAACCACTCTGCAGACACCAAGCTCAGTGAGGAAGGAGGGGGAGGAGGTGCTCCAGGTGCTGGAGCAGAGATTCCCTTGCAGCCCATGGTGCTCCCCATGGTGAGGAAGGCTGTCCCCCTGCAGCCCATGGAGGTCTGTGGTAGAGCAGACATCCATCTGCAGCCTATGGAGGACTCCACATGGGAGCAGGAGGATTCCCAAAGGTGGCTGTGACCCTGAGGGAAACCCATGCTGGAGCAGGCTCCTGGCAGGACCTGGAGCCCCATGGAGAGAGGAGCCCACACTGGAGGAGGTTTGCTGGCAGGACTTTTTGCCCTGTGGGGGTCTCAGGCTGGAACAGTCTGTTCCTGAAGGACTGCACCCTATGGAAGGGACCTACGCTGGAGCAGTTACTGATTAACTGCAGCCCATGGAAAGGACTCATATTGGAGAAGTTTGTGGAGGACTGTCCCCCATAGAGGCACCCCATGCTGGAGGATGGTAAGAGTGTGAGGAGTCCTCCCCCTGAGGAGAAAGAAGCAACAAAGACAATGTGTGATGAACTGAATGCAGCCCCTATTCCCCATCCCCCTGTGCTGCTGTGGGGGAGGAGGGAGAGAAAAATGGGAGTACAGTTAAACCTGGGAGGAAGGGAGGGGTGGACGAAGGTGCTTTTAGAATTTGGTTTTGTTTCTCATTATTCTACACTTATTTGATTAGTGATAAATTAAACTGATTTCCCCAAGTCGAGTCTGTTCTGCCCATAACTGTTGAGTGAACCCTTTTGTTACTTTTTCACTCCCCTGCCCAGCTGAGGAGGGAAGCAACAGAGCAGCTTTGGTGGGCACCTGGTGTCCAGCCAAGGGTCAACTCACCATGGGAATGCAATGTATCTTTTCTTTGTTATATAATGTATTTTAGCAGCTGAAAACAAGGCATAATTGGCCAGCTCTTCACTGAGCATCGGTGATCACACAGACTTTGTTCAGGAGTATCAGCATTTTTTCTTACTACTGGAAACTTGCAGACCATAAGTACTAAATTAACTGAAAATATTTGTGAAAATACATTCCACTGGGTTATTAAGAGTATCTTTGTAGAGCAGAAGGGGAGACTTTTTGCCAAGACATGAAAGATGTGTCTGAAAACTTTAATTAATCTGTAAATATCTCTACTTCGGAATCCAAATAAATCACATTGTACGCCTGCCAAAGTAGACCGTGCTTTTCACAAGAAAGTAGATGAAATATGTGAAACTGACTCACAAAGTTAATGTTTCCCACCAGTAATAACATTCACTTCTATGTACTTATGTCTGTTAACATGACTCACTGAGTTCTTCTGCTTTCTTTTGTGAGATGGATGGCAGTAGAATGAATTGTACAGTGTTTCTGAGCTGTATCTCAGCCAAGTTTTTGCTGCCAAAGAGGATCTAGGAGTGATAAATACATCTCAAGCAAAGTGTTAAAAGAGCTGGCTTTGCAGTATTTGGTTTAGACTGTGATGTCAGGAAAGGATGCATATATAAGGTGGTATTTTAACACCATCACCACATAGGTTGTTCAGTTTAATACAGCTCTGTTTTTGGGGAGGCATTCTGAATTCATTTGACTGTGCGTATACTCTCACTCTTGGACAGATACCAGGTATAGTTGAAAGGAAGAAATTTCAAAGGCAAAAAGGATAGCTAAGTACCTGTCTTCTATTGCTTTTTTCATGTTTCCTAAAAATATAATTGTATTTAGAAGAGGGAGAAGGAGTATCTTTGAGACTAAAATGGTAGTTTGGAAAAATCTTGGGTTTTTTCAGAATTCTATGATAGATTTCCTCAGAATTTTTCAGCTAGGTGATTAAAATCTACTGCTCTGCTGTGTTCTGTTGCTCCTTCTGAAGACAGACAAGAGCCAAAAATACCTTGCAAATTGTTTTTTGGTGGAGTATAAACTGAAGTAGAGGTATGTATGGAGGACATACATGGAACAGGCTGAGGGAACATGAGGTGGTAGCATGACTGTGGTGGAATAGAGAAAGAGCAAAAATTGAAGGAAACACATTTTTAAAAAGAAAAGGCATTCTTGAGTGAAATATTTACAGTTAAGAAGGACAAAATAAGCATTGAATATTGCCTGTTTTTTACCATGTCTCATAATAGCCAACACTGAAGTCATCCCATAAGCTGCAAGGGAAACAATTGCCTTGAGTCATGTGAAGTGGTTAAATACAGAAAGTGCAGCTTATTATTGTATGGTGTGACATTCCAGAACTGTGTTTCCTGTTCAACTTGGATAAAGGCAATTGGTTTCACAAGAGCTTTTGAAAAAATGTATGGAAATTACTCTCTTGTTTCTGTGCCAAATATTCTTCATCCCCTGCCTCTCTTGTGCAACCTAATAAAAGGGTATTCAGCACATATCGCTGTGAGCAAAACACTTCTTATATCTCTTTGAAAGTATTCTTTATGGTGGTTATTGTGATTTATAGCTATAATGGGGTAAAATAATGATCACAATGCATGAAGATTTATACCCATTTATCTGAGGTGAAGGTTTGGTCCACAAGCTTTGAAAGAATTTTTTTTCTTTGGTACTGTAGGTGGGTCTTACTTTTTCGTAGATGTGTTGCTATAGAAAGCAAGACCAGTAAGGAGCACTTCACTTCTTGCTCTAAAATTATTTCAGAGATTTCTTTAAAACATTCCAGATTGCATCGTAAGGACGTGAGGGATATTTCTACTATTGTGATCCTCAGTTGCAATTCTTACATTCCTAAATCACTTTTATCTATGTGTACAGTTTAGAAAGATTGTACATAAAACTGTTTGTATAAATTAAAGGAAAAAACATTGTTTTCCAAGGTGGAGGACAGTAAGTAGTCTGCAGCTGATGTGGTGGTTGGTATGAAGAGAAATGTAAGAGCCAGACCTGAAGCCTTGATCACTTGACAGGAAAAAAATTTCAATTTTTTTTAAATTGTGTTTTATTTACCTTGGTGTTGGTCCCATTCATGAACCACATTGAAGCTCTCGGCTCAATGTAATATATTTTCTGCTACTGTGTTGCACATGAAATCAAGAGGAAATTCGCATAAATTATCCATCTAGTGTATTTCCATTCATTACTTTTTTTTTTATAAGAACTGTTGGGCTCCTGTTTCAAGAAATAAGATGAGTTTGGCCTGTCCCATGCTCCAGATATGCAGGGAGCTCCTGAGAGCAGGGAGCCTCTATAGATGGCTGCAGTAGTAGTACTGGCAGGGCCACCAACTTCAGGGAATTAATTTAATGTTAATAACTCCCTTTGATCTCAAGGATGCACTGCCAGCATTTAAAACTCAACTTTCAGTCTTATTTGAGCTTGCACTTCAGGGATGACTGCTCATTTCATAACTTTAGTGCTTTTCTTTCAATGTTGTTATTCCAGTTCTGAACAGAAGAAACATAAATATCTTGAATACTGTTCAGCTCCTTTTAAAAATTGTAACCCCATGGTATGCTTCCTGATGATGCTGCCAGGTGGGTTTGACTGGACTAGCTGATGTTTTTTTCTTATGGTTGGTGTTAGTCTGGTACTTCAAATGTTACTTGCATAAAACGATTTTACTGAAAACTTAAAAGGAGCAGTATTTTTAATTTCATTATAGAATTGGAAATGGTAGTGAGCTGCAGTTTTGAAAAGGTAAGACTGCAGGGATTAAAGGAATAGTCTTGTTTTAAGGGGAAATAATGGCCAGACTTCGCGAACAAAGATCTGTGGAAGGTCTTTGTACGCCTTCCAGCCTGCGCAGTGGATTTATTTTAGGTGGGACACAGTGCGCGCAGAACTGAGCCCACCCTTTAATCCTAAGGTTCATCTGCCGGGGCCAAGCGAGCTTGGACAGTGGCAGCGAGGTCCTCAGGACGTAGGTGGATTGCCTTACAGGGCTAACGGGCTCCACCTGCCCGGGGAGTTTCCCCGACCGGGAATCGAACCCGGGCCTCGGCAGTTACAGTGCTGTATCCTTAACCATAGGGGGAAATACCATCTCGGTTTAAGGAATAGCTGGGTGTTTCAGTTTGATCTATTTCATTAAAGTTGTGATATTNTTAAGACTGCAGGGATTAATGGAATAGTCTTGATTGTTTTAAGGGGAAATACCATCTCAGTTTAAGGAATACCTGGGTGTTTCAGTTTGACCTATTTCATTAAAGTTGTGATATTATAACACTTTTTGCAGCAAAACCAATTTAAAAAATCTTCTCTTTCTTGTATGATGGCCTTGCAAATCCACTTACCATAGGAAATTCCATGTTGTGTTCATAGCAGGATTATTTGTTTGTTAGTTTGTTTGTGGGGTGGGTGGGTGTAGTAAACCAGGAGTGCAACTTTGTGCATTGTTTTATGAGATTTACTTGGATAATAAAAATTAATATTTTAGGAATTAAAAGAAATTTTCAGTAAGTTCTTGTCAGCTAAAAATGTTAATTTCCTTGCAATGACTGAACAGTTGCCAAATACCGTAGTATTTGAATTTTTTAGGATAGAGAAAATTGATTTTAATTATGTGTTTTATAGAAATTACTTGTTCCAGTAGCAGCATACATCCTGATTGAAGCAATTTAAGTAATTTCTACTCTTAAATTTAAGTGCATTTCGATTGTGGTTGATACAGCTGTTTTCATGTGCATATCTATTTTCAACAGGAAAGATTATGGATTGTTGACACTTACATAACACAAAAGAAACCACAATGACTTTGTGAAGTTTAAATTGAGAAATAAATTGACCGTTTTTTTTTTTTTTTTTTTTTTTTTTTTTTTAATTTATAATAAATAAAAATTTTAGGAGTTGGAAA
>VYXB01000536.1:334166-416398 GCA_013397135.1 Pachyramphus minor
TCCATTGCCCAACCACCCTCTGGGTGAAGAAACTTTTTCTAATATACGACCTAATCCTGCCCTGACACAACTTCTGGCCATTCCGTTGGGCTCTGTCACTGGCCACCACAGAGAAGAGATCAGTCCCTGCCCCTTCTCTTCCCCTCATGAGGAAGTTGTAGGCTGCAATGAGGTCTCCCCTCAGTCTCCTCTTCTCCAGGCTGAACAGATCAAGTGACCTCAGCCGCTCTTCGCATGGCATCCCATAAAGGCCCTTCACCATCTTTGTTGCCCTCCTTTGGACACTCTCTAGCTGCTTAATATTTTTCTTATGTTGTGGTGCCCAAAACTACACACAGTATTCAAGTTGAGGCCTCCCCAGTGCAGAGCAGAGCAGGAAAATCCCCTCCCTCAACTCGCTGGTGATGCTTTGCCCGATGCCCCCCAGGACATGATTGGCCCTCCTGGGTGCCTGGGCACTGCTGACTCATATTCAATTTGCTGTTGACCAGGACTCCCAGGTCTCTTTCTGTGGCACTGCTTTTCAGTATCTCCTTCCCCAGTCTGTATGTACATTCAGGATTGCCCTATCCTAGGTGCAGAATCCAGCACTTTCCCTTGTTGAGCTTCATGTGGTTGGTGATTGCCCAGTCCTCTAATTTGTGGAGGTCTCTCTGCAGGGCCTCCCTGCGTTCGAAGGAGTCAACAGCTCCTCCATCTGCAAACTTGCTCAGTATCCCCTTTTGTTTTATTCCTTGCAATAACATTTGCAATATGAAAAAATGCCTAAGCGAAAGCATGATTGCGGATAGCGCATTTATAATTTCCATTACAAACTTGTTCAGTGTATTTATCAATATATTTACTTATATATTTACTTTGGCAGCCTAGGTTGAGGGGAAAGAGTGTGAGAATAAAGGTTTGGGATTGAAAGAATTGATTCCCAGGCATAAAGTGATGTTGCTGGTAAAGAAGGGAAGACGGGGAAAGCTTTCTTTGTGTGTAGCTCTATAGCTTAGTGTTGAGGAATTTCTTACACCTTAATGGAGACATGATTAAAAGATGAACAGTGAAATAGTGTTTTGGTAGCATTCATTCTGCTCTATGAGTTTCTAAAAGGTTGAAATGCTGATAGGAGCTTTACCTTTGCTCCAAACCCTGTGGCTACATCTGTGCTATGAATAAAAAAGGGTCAGGGCACAGGCCTTGAACATTGTCAAGGGGATATTGTGATTAGCCTGTGCCAAGAGCAGCATGTGCATCAGGTAAGGATCCTGCTCTCGCAGACAGTGCAGTGATAGCCCAGAGCTGATTCCCAAGAACTCTGTCCAAATACCACCTAGGATCAAAGTAATATTAGAAGATAGGGCTTGGGACTTTTTTCCAAGGTGCAGATTCAGGGAGATATTTGTTAAGCTGAGGCTGTAGTGTTGTAGGGTTTCTGCATTCTGGCTGGTTTTATAGCATATCCTAAGTGATTTAAGCAATAAGAAAGGTTATTAGAACTGATCTGAAGACCTCCTCAGCTGACAGAGCAGCCTGGGAGGACAAAGCGGCAAAGCAGGCTAACTTTATCATACCTTAAATCTATTTGTCTCTTTTCATCCTTTTTCTCCAGTTTTCTGGGCTGTGTCAACTCCCTTGCCAACCTGTCTCTGTCCAAAGGTATCATGAGAAGTGCATGGCAGCTGCTCCATAATTTGGAGTACTGTAAAGAACTATTGTGGGTATACATAGAATTGTAGAATGGCTTGGGTCAAAAGGGACCTTTAAAGACCACCTACTTCCACCCTCCCTGCCATAGGCAGGGACATCTTCCACTAGACCAGGTTACTCAAAGCCCCATCCAACCTGGCCTTGAACACTTCTAGGGATGGAGCACCCACAGCTTCTCTCTCTTCATCTTTCTTTATTTTTGCTACTCTCATTGTAAGAGATGTTTTTCTTGTACCCGATGTAAACCTGTCCTGTTTCAGTTTAAAAGTGTTGCCCCTTGCCCTTGTAAAAAGTCTCTCTTCATCTTTCTTTATAGGCCCCCCTTTGTACATTGAAAGGTTGCAATAAAGGCTTCTCAGAGCCTTTTTCTCTCCAGATTGAACAACCCCAACTCTTTCAGGTGGGGCTCCTGATGCTTCAGGAACTATTCAATAGCTTCCTAGCTATGACTGCTCTTCTTGAGCTTATTAGCTAGTGATTTGGGGGAGTAGAGATGCTGGACCTTTGAATGTGCAGATGTGTATTCCATTTGGGGGGTGAGTGGTTGAGTAGAGAAGTTAGTAAAGCACCTAGAGTCTCTGCTAAGCAATAGCAAGTTTCTAGGTGAGGCAAAACTATACTGTTAATTGGCTTTTCTGTCGTGGTTTATTCCTACTCATTGTCTTCTTAAAGGATTGCTTTGTTTAGATTCAGTTGTTTTCTACCTGTTACAAGCTTCTCAAAGGACAGAACCACAGATAACAAGCTCACTATTACTAAATTTTTGTTCTCTTTGGCTATTTTAATGTTGGCTCTCTCATTTGATCTCTTCTGAGCTGCCTAGGAAAGTTTAAGTTCATTGAAGGCATTGATAAGTACTTGTACTCTTTGTCTCAGCATCCCAGCCAGCCAGCTCTCCAAATCTGTCACTACTGTTTTTCTTGTCCCTGAGGCTAACTGATAGCAAGGCATGTTAGTAGTGTTTATTTACATTGCTCCCAAATTCTTATGATTGAAGTTTATGTTGAGTTGATCCGTTTTGCACAGTTTCAGCTAAGTCATGGAAGCTATTTGCTATCCCAAGAGACAGCTAACTCCTCCTAACCCTTTCTGGAGGCTGCAAGACAGTATTTAGTCAGTTATGAACTACATAGTGATAGCTGATGTGTCTCCTATTCTTAATCCTTTTTAGTTATGCACAGTCATGTGCAAAGGAGGAATAAACTGTCAGGTTTTATGTATTTCTAGCCCTCTGCTGCAGTGTCAAAAGCACAGAAGATGAACTTCTTGAAAACACTCAAGAAGGAGAACACAGCACACTCTTTTACAGAAAGAAATGTGATGAACAGAGCTTTTTAGCAAATACCACCTACACTGGCCTTTACACAAAACTGGAGTCAGCAGAACAGAATGAATAAGATCTAATCTCCCACCTTGTCCTGCCATGCCAGTCCCACATGCCTACGCAAATATTCTGGCCCTGCTGAAAACCACCCCTAACTCCAGTTTCTGTAGCCAGCTTGTGATCTCAAAGCAACGACTTCTCTGTTGACGTTTCAGAAAAAAAATAGTTGTGAGAGTGTTGGTCTGTGTTTTCAGATGGAGGGTCACCCTGGAGGGTTGAAAAGTGATCCTAAAAAACGTGTTCCCTTTTGCTCTCTGAAGCCATACTGTCCCAGATTGTCACCATTAGCTGATTAACTTGCTATTAACAGGTCAGATGTTGGTTCTGCTATGCTAAATTAATAAATCTTGGCTCATTTCCACCTTTTTTTACTAACTAGGGGGAACAGGATGACACTGTCTTCATTACAGCCAATTTAAGTGAATCAAACAATTTCTTCCTAGCAAAAGCAATGTTCTCAGAATACTTGTTCTACTGTTTCTTAATTATAATTTCAGAAACAATGAGCAGAGGTTGTGTACAAGAGATCAGATTACGGTGGTGTTCTGAAGCTTTAAAATTCAGTTTTTTAGTTTTGGGACTCTGAAATTCAGCTATTTCATGGTTTCACATTTTGCTTCATGGCCATGGCAGCTGTAATTCTTTTTGTGATAATTGACGTTGTTATCTAATCATCCATACTCTATTGTGACACAAAAAGTAAAACCTCAAGAATTGATAATGCTGAGGTTTTTTTAAATCATGGAACACATCCAGCTTCAGCTGAAGCCAGTAAAGAATCTGAATGCTGTTTGTTCTTTAGGATGGTGAAATTTGAGTTTTTTAGTAATGTCTGAATAGCAAGCACTTTGCTTTTCATAAAGTCGGTGGGAAGAACACTATAATGTAGCAAAGGATGTGGATGGATAAGTAGTGTGAAATATTGTGCAATTGCAGTCACTTACCTGCAACTAAGAGGAGTTCAGAAATGTGAAGAGCACAGCCTGCATGACTGTCGCCTGTATTTGTTATCTTGTGAAGCAAAGACGCTGGCCTCTGCTGGAGCCTTGTAAGCATTGCATGTGACAGCACTCATGAGATACTACGTTCACTTGTATGTAACCCTTTTGTAACTATCTGTCACCTTCTAGGGAACACTCGTCTGCACTTTCTGGTTCTGGTGACAGGCTGTACGTTGGTGGGAAAAATCCTGGACACCGAAGTTTATAAAGTTACTGGAACAGATTTCTGTCCTCTCCAGGAAGAAACTAAGGAAGATGAGCGTGTTACTGCCTTGAAGAAAATACTGAACTCCGGGATGTTCTATTTCTCATGGCCTAATGCAGGCTCAAACTTTGACCTGACTCTGCGGGCTCAGAAGCAGGGTGATAACGACTATGAATCTGGTAACTCGTTCTTCTGGTTAGTACTGCATGTTACACCAGAGTCTTGTGTGGTCCCCACCTTATCTTACTGGTCAGACACTCTCAGAGGGAAAAGAACATGTGCACCTTCTTCCATTTCATTGACATGTCATTTTAGAGGGCACATGGCCTTAGTGAATTCATGGTAAACCTGGGTCAAACACGTAATTTCTGTTTAATTAAAATACTCTGATAGTGAAAAGCAATTATAAATGAACAAGAAGGAAACACAGTATGTATTGCTTACATTACAGAAACATGTCTCTATATGTAATTAATAGTTTCCCCAGCAGTTCTTTCTAATATTTTACTTTAAAGTTATCTAATAGAAACCTGCACTTGACCTTTTCATAAATCTCTTTCCATAAATCTGTGCTGAAGTATCTTCTATTTCTGAAAATCTTATTTGTTAAAGTCTCTAGCTTAATGTTTCAGTAATGTGCCCTAGTTTTTATGTTGAAAACATCAATATTAATATGTTTACAGTTCAGTGCAAGTGTATGTTGCATGGAAGGAAAGTCCATGTAAAAAACACTGTTCTGTGCTTTTTACTTCCTTGTGCTTATAAAGCAAAGAAACAGTATTTCTTATTGTGGTAAATATTGGTTGAGGGGAAAGGAAAAAACACAGTGCTGTGTTTTGTCTTCCCTAGGTGGGTTTCTGATTGATATAATTTGGTTTGTTTGCTTTACAATCTTTGGCAGAATGCTTGAATTTCCTTTTTTTTTTTTTAAATTTTTTTTTTTCATTTCTTTTTGAACAAAAAGATAGTCACATGGGAGGCATAGCTGTAATGGAAATAAATGAGGGTTTGATGTAGGTGGAAAATAACTGGCAGGGTTAAATGTGGGTGTGCTGCTAGAATGTGCAATAAGTCATGTGGCCCAAAGTAGGTGAATATTAAATAAGTAAAAAAGTTTGTAATGGATGATAAATTAACATGAGTGAGCAGTTCAGTTAGCCTAAATAATCTTTCTTGCTGTGATGTGATTTTTGCCTGTTAAGATCTACTGTTTTGAATTTAACTCCAAAGAGAGACATACAATATTTGCTTTCAGCTATGTAATTATACATCTGTGTTAAAAATCTCACCAAGCATGACAAGTCAGACACATGGCAGAAATGAACTGTGTGCCAGTGATGAGTCTCCTAAGCTGGAAGTATCCCTTAACAAAGAAACAACCTTTAAAGTAACTTTTTTCCCTGTGCTGTCTTTTGAAACTTTTCCTCTTGGAAAATAAGTATATTTATATATAATATGTATTTATTTATATTTTTATATATATTATTTTTGTATATTTATATATAAGTATATTCTCTTGGAAGATAAGTATATTTGAACTTTCCTTCTTTGCTGCTTCTGGCTAATCTAGAAGTAGCCCTTGAACAGGTTCCATTCTCCTATATGTTCTAGAAAAGAGATGAATGGTGACAACCTCACATTTAGGGCAAAAAGATTTCTAAAGAAGATTTATCTCAAGATAATTAGGTGATATGGGAAATTTGAGACCAAACAATAGATTCTCGAGTAAAGTAAACAATGAGATAAATAGTTACACAATGAAAAGTGTCAGAGAACTTTAGTTATAAGCAACACAAACTGCTTGTTAAATGAACTGCAACAAAACAAAAATTCTGCTGGAATTTGTCTGAGTGAGGACTTCCTTTGTAAATAGAACTAGGAGAAAGAGGTGAAAGAAAGAGCAATAATTGTTTTAGAGCTGCTTTTTCAGTTATATATTTGGATTAAAAATGTAAGAATGACTTGCTCCTTTTTCAGACAAATGGTGTACTTTAGAAGAACAATTCTTCAGGGGTTTTGCTAAGTGCAGTAACTCTTGAACAGATCTGCTATTGAGAAATAAACGATCATAAATGGGATTTGCTTGGCCCTCTTATGTGACTAAAGGCACATTTTGAAAAGTGAAATAAGGAAAAACATCGTAATAGAAGAAACTAGTCACTGTTAACCAGGCATGATAGGTTTCTTGAGATGTTGATCTTAAAATAAATTGAAGGTTAGAACAGATGTTCCTCTTAATTTTAGTAGCACTTTTTGCAGTATCTCTATCGACTTCCAATTTTCTTCCAATTTTTTTTCGGAAAATCCCGGTGGATTTTGAACTGGTTCTTCATCCTGTAGTGAGTGCTAAGGTCCAGGCAGTAATGTTAAAAAAATAATTAGTTTGACAGCACTGTAATTTTTCAAAAAGGCTACTTAATAGAAATGTATTTCTGGAACTGAAAGAGGTGGCATTTGCATCTGAATTTAAAATACAGGTACAAGATAAAGGCCTGGTGGTAGATGTGTTGTTAAAATTTGTCATGTTCAGTTCACTGGAGCAATTCACAAGGGTTTCTGCCTGATATTTCTTGGTTTTGGATAAAGGAAAGGTACAACAAAAATGGGGTCACAAAGCGTTAATTGATTAAATTAGTGATTGTTGGGAGGTGGTACCCATGCCTCTCTGTTTATTTTATTCAGTAATGTGTCTGTATGTTGTTAAACCTTTCAGGAACCAGCTACTGCATGTGCCCTTCAAACACTACCAGGTGAACTGCTCTGACTGGTTGCTGAAAGTGATCTGTGGTGTAGTGGACATTCGCACTGTTTATGCCTCCCACAAGAAGGCAAAAGCCTGCCTCATCTCTCGCATCAGCTGTGAGCGAGCCGGTGTCCGGTTCCACGTTCGAGGAGTCAATGATGATGGACATGTGTCTAACTTTGTTGAGACAGAGCAGGTAAGTGGATGTATCCAATGGCTTTAAATAATTTAGTCCAGTCGTGTTTAATTAGGGCACAATTTCCAACAAGAATTAAAGGTGTTCAGCAAGTGGTTTTTCCAAGAATATTTAAAATATCACTGCATGGCAGATCTATTCGTTCTTTCCCATTAAGCATTTCTTTGTGGTCTACTCTTTTTCTGTGTTTCTAACTTTTCCATTCCCACAATTTTCACATACTTTTGATCTTTTCCCTGAATGTGAAAGTCTGGCCATTTGATACTGTAGTGAAATATAGATGTGGGGGTTTAAACCATTCAGGAAGCTGCCCAGCAAAGGTGCTGTGTTTGCTGGAAAATCATCTCTGGCCAGTGAAGTTCACTGTCAAATCATCTTTTGCTATTAAAGAAAATGTAGAAAAAATAGCATAATCTCCGAGTCAGGCAAATTCCAGTTCAAGTCATTTTGGAAGAGACTGCTTTATATTCCCCTTTGATTTGTGGGGGATTCTCTCCAGTGAGAGGTGGTATGACAGTTTTATACATATATGGTAAAAGCCTAATTTCTAGCTGATGCTGAGACAAAATATGTGTGCGAAATGCATTCAGCAGCCTCCCTGGATTGGCACTGCCAAACAAAATAACAGAGTCAGCTGGTTTCATTACACATGGTTTAGCTTGCTACCTTGTAAGTCAGTAAAAAGCATTGGACCCTGAAGAATCTGAAGTCTTCGGTGCCAGCTGAAATGAGTGCTTACTTGTTCAACTTGATCAACCATCAACTTTTTCTTTTTGAACGGAAGTAGTAATTACTAGCAGTCAGAACCATCATACCTAAATGGATGACTTTATAAAAAGAACAGAAAAATGGCTGGTAGTTTTCAAGAAAGGATAAGGATTTGCTCCTAAAATTTGGTTGTTTTCAGCATCTTCTGGGCAGATCTACACAACTGCATATATAGCATAGAGTGTTTTATATGTGTGTGTATGTGTCTATATATGTAGGTGCACATACAGAGAAAGTAGATTGCTTATGTGATGCTCATAAGCGGAGCATGACACAGTGAGTATAGCATAGAGATACTTAAGCTGTGTCATTGCTTGTTCCAGAAGGGTTAAAGCTGTGTCTTTGTAGGACTGTGCCTCATGGCTGAGGAGGGCGTCCCCTCTTGAAAGTGCCTGTACTTCATCGCTCCTAGTATTTCCTTATGGCAGTGCATGAATGTAGCAGCTCACACTTGGTGTGGTTCTTTTTGTTATCCCACTGCATGAGGCAGGCAGCAATGTTTGGGTACTCTCCAAATTTCCTCTAAGATGTATCTTTAACCTCTTCACCTGGTTCTGCCTACAGGCACATGTAGAGCTACCTTGGATTTGACAGTGCTTTGTTCCTCAGCAGAACACCTGAAGGAGTTGCAGACTGGTATGCCTGAGCCTGCTGAGAGGTTTGATTCCTGACATCATGCACAAGGCATGCACAGTGTTATATGTGTGGCTTCTGCCCAGTGGTCAGCGTTCTCATAGGGATGTTTTGAGTTCTCATAGGGTGATGTTTTGCTCATGTCCCTTCTTTTCCTGGTTTGCTTGCATTTTCAGTAAGGTTGACAGCTTTCCTCTTAGTGTTCCAGCTTCCAATTCTGCTTGTTGGATGCCAAACTCTTCCCCTGCAGTGCTTGGTTCTATAATGCCAGCCTCTGAATTTTCTGGTAATAACTCTCTTTTGTGCCTCTGCTCCAAACCAAATACAGGTCAAGTCCTGCAGCATCTATGTCTTTCTAGAAAGTCTGTCAGTGCATTGGGGGATGCAGTTGGAACTGCTTACTGGAAAGAGGAATTTTCCCCTGGAACTTGGGAACAGAAGAAGGGAGATATGCCATTTTAAGTAATAACCTGGTACATTTTGCTATTTTAGTTTAGTATTTTCTCATGAGCATTGTTGCAGAACACGTTACTCAGGGTTTGAAAAATGTTCTCTTGCTGAAATGCAGAGGCAAGAATATGTTAGAAAGGGTTGTCAGCTTTCTTTCAGATCAGTCTCACATTTGTAGCACTGCACTTAGCAGTTGTCTAATTATGGGAAATACTTCTGCTATCCTGCTCACTATTTGGGTCAGAGTAACTCATTCTATTTAATTATATTCCTGGAGTACCTCATGTTGCAAATGATTAGCATGAAAAATAAGATGGCGTTTGCATTCTAGCAGAGAATCAGAGGCTTGGCTCCTCAAACGGTATTTGATTGCTAATGCTTCCCTTAGCTGGGGCTGGGTCAGGCTCTTCATGGGAACTGCTGTGCTTTGTTCCTGTTCAGCCAGAGGCTGAAGGCTTCTGGGTGGTTTTTTTTCAATTGGATTAGCAAAAGTGAAAGAGTAAAATTATTTTAGAATGAAAGGCTCGAGTAGGTTCTAAATTATTGCAAGGGTTTGCAGTTTTAAAGGATTGTGTGGGGTTTTTTAGGTTTTGTTTTGAAAGAAGAAAAGAAGGTTGCTGTTCCTAGTGGTGCCAAATACTAGTTTACCAAGCTGCATGTTCTGAGAAAGCAAAGTTGGGCTGACCAGTGGGATGCCTGAGATCCAGTTCAGGCTGGCATCCCCTTGACATTTGGAAGGAAGAGTCCTAGAATAAACTCTCTCCTACTTTCATAGTAGACTACTGACTAATCTCCTATGAGGTAATATCTTGGCTGAATAACATTTTATTTCCATTTGCTACAGCCCGTACAATATGATGGCATGCTGGTTATGTGCTTTCTTGGATAAAGAGCACCCTAGGATTCTGAAAACCCAGGACTTTTTTGGCCCTTTGTAGGAATTGCTTCTAACATTTTTCTGTTTTTAGAAGAGGGAGAAACAATTAATCTTATCTCCAGGCAGCTCTTTTATGCATAGATGGTGTGCTTTGGTCTCCCACTGAGTTAGCCTTGTGGCATTTTAGCTCTGCAATGAGTCATTTTTTTGTGGGCTCACTTAACTGCTGTGACTCACAGTGTTTGAGAAGAAGAGGGGAAAAGTTAAATATCTTACTTCACTTTTGCTTAAAAAAAGAAGAGAAGCTAGTAGTAGATATTTCAGATATTTGATCATTTGGCTTGCGTCTTTACAGGGAAAGAAGAACACAAAAAATAGAGGAAGCACTTAAGGAAAAGCAAAATGAAGGAAAGAGAAGAGAGAGCAATCCCTCTAATGTGTACTTCCAGATTTGCTGACGATATTTCGTAATGGGATGGTAGCCCTTTCTATTGCAGCGTTGCAGCTAATCCTCAAGTAGTTTTAAATTCAGTCTTTGTTTCTCAGTTGTAGCTTAAATGTTTCCCTTCCCCTTTTCTTCCTCCCCTACTAATCCTTTGAAGTTGAGACTGTGTTGCATTCCTTTAATTCTTTTCTGCTGATAGCTTTGAGTAACTAGCATGCATTCTTCATTTAGTGTGTGTGCCTGTTACTGTTTACTTTTCAACTCCTCCTGCAGTTATTCTCCAGTCATACTACACTTAAGAGTGTATCTTAGTGTGTGACTTAGAGGGAACAAATGAACGGTTTGAGTTCTTTTCCCCTTCATGGAACTGTTCAGTAAAGCAAATGGAAACCTTGATAAAGCATTAAAAGGAAACACCATGAATTTGGATTAACCTTTCCTTTCTTCCAATTTAAGAAAAAAATGTCAGACATGGATTAAGGAAAATTATCCCCATTTCACCATAACTCCTAGATCCTAGAGTTTTGGAGAGCTCTCCAGGAGAGGAATGGATGCAATCATGTGATTAATGCAATTTCTGGATCAAGTTAGTATGACCCCAGGCAAGGCAAAAAAGGATTATTTTGGCAAGTATATCCTTGGATCCTGTGGTCTGAGCTAAAGGGACACACAGAGTGGTATGTTCAGGCCATCTGTTCATGCTCTTTGTGTGTTGTGTGGCAGAGCTGAGGATCCCAGAATAAGCCATCTAAGTATCCATTTCATCATGGACTGTGTCTCTGTGTGCTCCCTGAGTCTGAAATGAATTTTGCCATTTGAAGTTTTGACTGAATGATTATTTCTTTCTAACAAAGCTGAGTGATGGAGATTAGTGAATAAATTATTCCAAGCAATAAATGGGCATGGCATGCTGGGATTAGAATCAACTGGTTGACATAGATATTTACTTCTTGCCCAGAAGCTTACTAGCAGTACCTGTGCATGAAGCTTGTGTTACCAGGAAGGATCCTTGGATCAGAGGGGCAAGGTCTGGCCTTATGCAACAGTAGAAAAAGATTGAAAAATGTCTTATTGAACTGTCAGTACTATCACCCTTGATCCTGGAGCTGGAGAAGGAGGCCAGAAAGACAACAGGAATTGAAAGAAAAACATGGCAAATTCTAACACCAGGGGTCAGAGGACAAGTAATCTATTATTAAGGCAAAGAGGTCTTCCACATGGTTTGAGTATCCAGTTGCTACTATGATGTCTGATGGGAAACTTCAGGAGACCTGTCTGAAAATTCATGCATCTGACTGGATTGGATTGTACTATGGGCCAGACCCTTTGAGGCTGATGAATTAGTCCTCAAGTGTTTTGAGGTTTTGATAGGAATGAAAATTCTCCCCGGGGCACGTAGGCAACAACTTGCTGTCATTTTGGATCTAAGACAGGAAATAAGACTCCACAATAGTTTTTTGAAGCTCAAAGACAGAGATTTAGCAGCATACATCCATTCTAATGACAATGAATGGTCCAAAAAGTTGTTGAACTTTTGTTGTTGAACTTTCAGAGGAAAACCAGTGTGATCTTCTTGGAGGTATTTCTTGTCCAAGAGTTAAGGAAAACAGAGGACAGGAAAATTCTGGACATGAAGTGCAGTCCATGGTTTTTTAAGTTTCTTCTTAAACAGCTCTTCATCTTTTGTCTAGCACCTTAGAATAAGGGAAATGAATCTGCTAAAGGACAGGATAATAAAGTCAAAAATAGGACGACAAAAAGTGGGACAGATATGTGCTGTAGAAAACATGATACTGTGCACAAAATATTATCACCCCTGTGGAAGAATATGAGAAAAGAAGTTCTGCACTTGTCCATGCATTAGCGACAAAGTTGGAATCTTTTATTTGTGGGGTATTTTTTAACCTGAATGTATTATCAGTGCTTATTTAAGACTTGAACAAATAGGGTTTCTTAGAGTGTATATGGATATTATTTATGTCCATTCCTGATCTGAAAAGTCCTTTTAGTCTGTCTTTAAACCTGCTTGCTTAACAATTCTGCTGGTAGGAAGTCTGTTGCCACTCATATTGTGAGGTCAACAGACACGCTAAAAGGCGATGTCAAGATCAGGAGTCATGTTCCTTGGAGTGGTGAATGAAGGGTAGTGGGTATTGCTGAAATTCAGGGAAGATTTGCACGGTTGTAATGCTTAATGAAATGGTTACAGTCTGTTTAGGAAGGAATGACTGGCAGAAGAGTAATTTTAATAGGTCTCCCACTCATTAAAAAAATACTAGGTCTTTTTCCAGTTCACTGGCAGCTTGGAAGAAAATAATGTTGGATTCATCTGGGTCATGAGAGTGAGGGGAATGGATTGCAAAAGACCAGAGAATTGCTCCAGAGAACAGAATGATGAGCCCTGTAAGTGAACAGGGAAAAAAAAAAAAGGTGCTAATGTGGAGTACTTTCTTATGAATGACTGTGTTGGAGAGGCTATGCTCTCAGTTCAAAAACCTCATCTGATTTCTAAAAGCTACATGTCAATATGCATAAAAATGTCAGTTTCTTTAAAATGCTCTGTCATCAAATGGGGTTGCTATTTTATTAGACCTCAACTCGACAGAGGATTCCCCCAACCCATTGTCTAGAGGTTTAGGCATCCTATTTAGGTCACAGGAATGATCCCCAAGTAGTTCGAATATTTTGGTGTTTGTTCATTTCTCCAAATGGACAGCTTGATAGAGAAGAAAACAGAAGAGGTAATGGGTCAAAAGAACAGAAAATGTGAGTGATAGTAACAACAAACATCTGTTAACTCAGTAATAAGTGGAAATAGAGCAGCTATTAATGCAGAAAGGCAGAAATGGTTGATCAGTATTTTTCTTCTGTATATGGCATGAAGAAGATTATATATTCATAGTCTGTAACTGATGAAATACTTTCCATTTAAACTGTAGCTCAGGAAGATGTCAAACTGCAGGAATTAAATTGGAATTATTATCTGTTAATCAGTGGGTTTGGAGAATTTTCAGCTGGATGACTAGAAGACCTGGCTGAAGTGATACTTGAGCTGTCAGTTTTGCAGTTAGGTATGGAAACAAGGACATTCCAGAAGATTGTAAAGAAAAGTGATCCTCTGTAGTAAGCTGTTTGAGTGGACAAATTGTACTTCATGTAACGCTTTGTCTGTGTTTGTCATCATTAGATGATTCCTTTGAACTCATTCACTGCTAAGGTGATGATTGTTGTCAAATTTTTAAGTGAGCCAGTCCTGAATCTTTTTTGCATGGATTCAGGACCTGATCTTCATTTAATATTAGTCAGGATAATGCTGGGACTGTCAGTAGTGCTATCAATTTGCTTTACCTTGGAATGAGCTCTTCTGGGCCCATGACTATGCATGAAAAGATAATTCAGTGTGTAGAAGTCATTGGCTCATTTTGGCACAACCTGTCTCAGCGAGAATGTGATAAAGAGGAAGAAGGTGGGCATGCTTATTCCTTTTGTAGTCCAGCTGCAGGAGGCATGAACTCTTCTGGGCATGAAAATGCAAAGAAAAGGTGCACCAATGTGTTGCCATCGTAATTAGCTCCTGCACTCAGGTATCAGCAATGTTCAGAAAACTTTACTGGGAGAGCACATTAGAGCCATATTACTCAAACTGTGAGGCAGGCCTTGCAAGAAAGCTTCTTTGAGCAATACCCCCTCTTGCAGGAGATTGTGCTGAGATGCAACGCAACAGAGAAAGGGTTCTTAGTTCATTGGTGAGAGGTTAAAAAATCAAAACATAATCAAAATCAAATCTGGGCTGGCTATCATTCCAACACTGACATTGTGTCCATAACAAAGCCACTGAAATCTTTCATCTTAGTGAAATGGAGATGTTTTTAAGTGCTCTGCAAAAAGTATGGTAAGTATTACCTAAATAATCTGTCAGCAGTTTTGTCTAAATACCTCTCTAGTGCAGCTATACTTCTTTTCACACATGTAGCTCTAAAAATTGTACATTGATAGTGCTCATAAACATGAGAGGTCAAGATCAGGCACTTTCCCTGAGCCACCCATTTGCCACATCTAGTGGCAAATTCCAAAAGGACAAACCACATTAAAGCTGTAGAGGGACCCATTTTCATGTTCTATTCTATTTTCAGAGCTACTAGCCCGCTGGCAGCAGTTGTGCTAAATGATATGATGTGGTTAGAGAGCAGCTACCTGGATAACCTGGATACCATTCCTCTGAAGGGCTGCAGAACACTCATTGTCATGCATGGGATAACGGAGATGTGTATCATGTGTATCATGTATCCCCCGTGGAAAACAGCCAGGATTCCACTGCTAAGTATAGTCTAGGGGAGGGAGCTGGGATTTGCACAGTTGCTCTGTGGTCATGTTGAATCTGAAGATAGTACCTTTTGTGCTAGGTTAACATATAATGTAAGGCTTTGACTGGGGGCTGGTGGAGAGGAAAGGCAAAAGCAGAAATCAGTTTGTATTTCGTCTAGATTTGACTCAAAATCAGCTTGTTAACAGTGATCATAAGACACATATAAAGGCAGAGTTTGAAGTCTGGTTAGGGAAGGAAATGAGGAGTTTGGAGCCTCTTGCTGTAAGCCTCCTGGAAAAGAAGTAGATCGCATGCCGTTCACTGCATCTCAGAGTGGGAGTGGCAAAGCTGCTGGTTTCAGAGTTCTATTTGGACTCTCTGACAAGGCACAACATGCAGTGAAATAAGAAATAGTAAATACAGCAGGAGATAAGCTTATCCCACACCTGACGTTACCCATCACCAGTCACAAGGAGCAATGACATTTTGCACAGTTAAGTTTTGTGAGCGGGAGAGTATATAGCTGGTCTTTCTGAGTGTCTCCACCAGTAGATCAAATCCATCTTCATTGTGGATGAAAGGCTCCTTCCTTCTTGCCAGTGGTGGTGTTTTAAATTTTCTCTTGTTTCTGGTGAGTAGTGAGTTGAGTCTGCTGTGATGACATGAAAGCAAATACGCTGTGCTTTGTTCCGCTGCCTGTGATACTATGGAAAAGGGGCTGAGCAGTAAGTGGATACAGTGAGATACATGGTTTACTTTTTTTACCCTTTGAGTTCAGTGTCTTTAACTGTCACCTGATGAAGGGGTCACAGACTGATAGATCTAACTGCAGAACTCCTTTCCTTTATTTTATTTTTGCAGACAATTTACTTGGATGATGACGTCTCTTCTTTTGTGCAGATCAGGGGTTCTGTTCCTCTGTTTTGGGAGCAAACGAGGCTTCAGGTAAACAATCAAAAAGCCTACTTTGCTTATCTCTCACTTACTACTTATGATTTAGAATTACCATAAAATTTAATTTATTTATATTTCTTTAAAGGAGCTGCAAAGCTTATTCTGTGAAAATGCTGAGCTTGTTCATTTTAGGAAATTTTGTGTGTTTAGATAAACAGAACTACGCCAGACAAATGGCTATAGGTAACTGAAGTTTAACATATTTGTGTGTTTGAGTGCCTCTACAGGGAACTGTTTGTAAAGGACTGTGTCCTAATGTTATAAACTGAAGCTTACACCAATATCTTTATAACATTTTCAGTTTGATTTGGAATAACCTGTTCTTCTGAAATGCCTGATTTGCTTGATGATACGGACCCTACAATAAAATTGAAGTATCTACAGATACCAGGAGCTCCGTAGAAGCATGCTACCTTGAAACAAAGTAAA
Source organism: Pachyramphus minor (assembly GCA_013397135.1). Lineage (NCBI taxonomy): Eukaryota > Metazoa > Chordata > Aves > Passeriformes > Tyrannidae > Pachyramphus > Pachyramphus minor. The sequence continues at coordinate 350,253 of VYXB01000536.1, forward strand.
ATGTCTGGATGGTGTGTTGATTTAGGTCAAATGATCTAACCTGATCTTCTGTAAGGCAGAGATGTAGGATTTCATTGGGAGATTATTGTGTCAAACTTAATGGTCTGTGACTTGCAGTTTATACACAGTTATAAACCCAAATAAGAATCATCCTACCACTCTTTGCATTCTCTTAACAGAGGGATAAGCAACTGAAATGAGTATGCACATATATGTTAGTACAGAAAATGCATCATGTAACTGGTTTTTTTTAGATGCTTTAAAGGTTATTTGATACTTTTAAAAAAAATCATTAAATCTAGCACCGTACTATTCAGAGCTACTGGATTTAGAACAAAAAGAAATGACTAAAGGATCTTTGATCCTGTGTGTTAGCACCATCCAGTGCAATACTTATTTCTTTTTATAAAGCAAGTCTGTCTGTATGATTGTGCACATCCTGCCCCTGAAGTAGCTGTATATAGCACTGTTTTTCTGCATGTTATGAAGCCATTGAGCTTTTCCTCAAGTGTTTTTGGCTAGCGGGTAATATCTCTAATTAAAGAGAATTTTCAACTTTTTATTAGGTCTGGGGTTTTTTGCCAAATCAGAATTAGATTATGTATTCTTACTCCTTGGATGTGAATGTACTGGCATGGGTGTTAGAAAAAATTGCAGAAACCCACCTCATAAAAACAAAGATGATAAATTACAGAAAACCATGCATGATCCTGTAAATACTTAGTAGTGTAGTTTCTGGAGAGGAAAGAAGCGTACTTTAGTAACAGCAGCTATCATTCAAAAGGAGTTTGAGGCTACTGTTGTTGACATCCATATTAAAAGTTCTATTAGTTTGATATTAAAAGTCCTATTAGTTTGATGGCACAGGATTTCATCCTTCATATTTGAATGACTGTTCTGATACTTTTGAAAGAACTCAGCACATACAACCCATGCAACTGGTGTAATTTCAGCCTTTTCTGCCAAGGCAAGGGCAATAGGAATGCTGGGCACACAAGTACACTCATGTGAGGCAGCATGAGAGGAAGCTGGCAAAGAAATGTGGTTTGTTTGGCCATAAGAAGATGTGTAGGTATCCCTTTGCTTAATGATAATTGTGTTTTCACTTGTAATTGTAAGTGTTGTCTAATAAAAGATAGGGCTTTTGTATTAAGAATATTATCTGTGGGGGTGGTTGGAGCTAGAGGTATCTGGTGCTGTTAAAAAAGATGTTTTTCTCTGAAGGAAAAAGGGAGACATCTAGTGATTTAGGACTCTAGCAGTTTAAAAAGTTATTTCTTTTTCTTCTAATATTTTATTTTAGGTTGGTTCCCGTCATCTAAGGCTTAACAGAGGTCTGGAAGCTAATGCACCTGCCTTTGACAGGTAGGTTTCATTTCACTTTGGTAGTAACACAGCAGCCTGGCATTTAAGCAGGTTCCTCGAAAATCCTGAGATAATGTGAAACATCTTTCAGATGATGTGGCCATTCCCCCTGGTGTTGCAGATTATTAAGTTGGTTTATTTAATTTAGTCACTTATTTTTGTGCTTTTTGCTTCTTGTTTTCAGTGGTAATTGAATTAATTTAGTCTTCTGGCTTGTTTCTGCTAAATCTTATAAATACTAAGTGATACGCAAAAGAAAGGTTTTTGTAACCCTTTGTGAGCCGATAAATGTGAATTTACACTTAAGGTACACATATTGTACCTACCACTGTAACCCAGGTAATTAAAGAGTAAACACTGCTTCCACTGCATTCTGGATTTGTTTTTCTCCTCACTGTTTTACTCCTATACAGAAACAGCAGTGTCTTATTCTGTGACCAGTGTTGTATGATGCTGTTATGCTGATGCTTTTCTATTCTATACAACGACTGGTTTGTGTACTTTTTTAAGCCATTAAGATTCTCTGTCAGCTGGAAACTGTAGAAAAAGACATGCATTACCTTGATTCCTTTGAATGTCTGACTATGAAATGCTATTCTTTAAGGACATATTTCCACTGATATCCGTGGGAACAGTGCCTGAAAAGGACATGAAGAATTCGGGCTGTGGGAAATTTTCACTCTGTAAATGCCATGTCATGTGATAAATTTCTGTTTTGGTTTGGTTTTTGCAGATCAGAGTGTATGTTCATTTTGAGTAAGGCCTCTTAATTACTTGCTTTCATTTACCACAACTCTTAGCAGACAGGACATTAGTGACTGTTACTGGTTTTGCAGCACTGAAGACTCTGAATCAGGGATTAGAATCTAGAGACTCTGCACTGTAGCAGTCCCTACTTCAAAGGTTCTTGGCCTACATTTTCCAAGCTTTTAAGGCTCTTAAATTCTACTGACTTCAAGTGCCTTTGAGACTCATGGTTTCGTGGCCATCTGGTGCCATGATAACTTGCCCTGCCAGTGTCCCCGAAGCTCTATCTTAAAGGTTTGCATTCCACAGCAGAGATATTTCATAGAAGAGGAAAATAATAACCTATTCATCATCCTCTTGTATTGCCCATGGAATTTAGAGTGTCTCAGGAAGGAACAACTCCGTAAGACCATTTAGCCCTGACCCTAATGCAACTGGTGGATAGCTTTCTTGTCAGAAATATGAACATAGGGATCAACTTGCACTTACTCCTTCTTCCCCTTGTGCCTTTAGGTTAGATGAAGTGAAGAGATATCTCTGCTTACTGATTTGCAAAAGACAGTTCTTTGAAAACGGGCGAGGAATAAGTGACTGCTTATATGGGAAAAATACACTGGAATTTAACAACTCTCAGCTTTTCTGAGAGTGTTAGAGTGGATTTAGCCTGTTGCATTTAGCCATCTGATAGGTTATTGTGTTGAGAAGGCACTGTGAGAAGCAAATGGTAAACTTGTTAGTGGATATTTTTTTCATCCTGTCTCCCTGAGAAATCCTCAGGAAACTTCGCTTACAGTACCCAAATGGTGACTTGACCTTCAGTAGTTTCGTTGTAAGGAAGAAACACTGGCAGAGAGGTAGGATCTTGATGCTGGAATCAGGGGGATGCAAATGTATGGGAAGAATTGGCATACAGAGAACTGGTTGCAGAACCAAGAACATAAATTCACCAGAAAGTATGTTTATCTGTATTTCTTGAAGGCAATGCTGATAACTTCTTCTTTCTTTTCTCCCCTTTTCATGGTTTTCTGTGGGACTTATTTCTGGTTAAAGGAGTTAAAGGTTCATGCCAGAAGATGTGTGCTTGCTGTTTTTCTGACACTTTGCCATTACATGTAATTTTGCAGTATGTCGTAACTTTTCATTTGTGTAAGTGTTTATTTTGTTCTTCTTGTCTGTCCAGCTGCCTCATAAGTACTACCACAGTGTTGTTTGTACATGATGGCAATTGGCTCTAAGATTAGTTTTTTCTTGATGGGCTGGCACAGCTTCTGTAGCACATGAATGCCAACTTGAAAAAGATGTATCAAGGGGAGAAGGGGTGTCTCTGCATCTGGCTAAAAGCTCTTGATTTTAAAGTCCCTAAGTGTCTGCTTTGAGAGTTTGGTGGCATAGACTAAAAAAACACTCCATTTTTTGCTTGTCCTATTTTGTGTTTTTCCTGAAGAATCTGGGCCAGACAACTTGGCTGAAAAGGACCTCTGGTCTGATCCAGTGCAGCAGTTCTTACGATTACTAACTGTCCTGCTGGATTTAATTAAGTTGAGGTGAATGTCTCAGTGCTGTAGTAGCTCAGGGATGTTTGACCTATGATGTGTGTTTGTGCCTCTCAGGCCTTGGCAGTGGAGTCCTAGGCCCCGTTGCTGCTGCTGACTTAGTCTGAGCCCTGCAACATGCTCAGCAATTCCTGTTGAAGTGTAATACGTTTTTCTCTCTTCTTGTCTTTCCTAAGTAGTTCCCAGGCTGATTGTACAAAGGCCAATGTCAAAGCTAAGAGTGACATAAAAGATCCGGGGCCTCTTTCCTAAGATGCTTCTTTCTCTATGTACAGTACAAAATACTGTAATCTCTTAATTGCATACTTTCAACATTTATACTTTAATAACTGATTGCAAGGAAACTGAGGGAGATTTCTGTAGATGATGTAGAAACTTTCTGCTGGACGAAGTAACCAGTGATCTCTATTTGTGTTTTTGAAAATGGTAGTAGGCAACATAACATGGTTTTGTTTAGTGCCTATTATGGTTACTTTTGCTGTAGGCATATGATGCTTCTCAAAGAGCAGTATGGAAAACAAGTGATCGTTAACCTATTGGGAAGCAGAGGAGGAGAGGAGGTGCTCAACAGAGCTTTTAAGGTAAAAGCAATAATTTTCTTTTTAACCACTGATTTCCCTCGAGCCTCCATGTTCTTCTGTTTCCCTTCTGGCCTAGGAGGTGATGAATACTATATCTAAAGAAATTATGTTAACTCTTTACTACATTACAGACTGAGAGAATATTGCTTCTTAGTCTCATGGCTTAATTTCCAGCTTAATTTCCAGTTTGTTTCTGCAAACTTCTTTTAATATTTGTGTATGTTCTCTTTAACCAATCTTTCAAAGAAATTGCCCTAATACTCTTAAGAGTAGTTCATCTTTGCAAAAATTAATCAATCATGGTCAGCTTTGGCAGAGTATGTAGCTGCCTATGCAGTCAGGTGCCTCATGGGTTTTCCAGAACTGCTTGGGGGCCAGGTCCTGAGCCTCGCTCACTGACCATAGGTACTTAGCATCACTAAGCTGTCTGGCCCTGACAGTAATGGGAAGTAGCTATCTTGCACTGACTGTGTTGGGATTTGTCTGCCTGAGCACCGGATGACAGTTCGGTGTATGGAGAGAGAATTTCCTGGCCCCTAAATGTCCCTAGGCACACCTAATACCTGAAAGCAAGGGTGTCAGGCCTTGTAGAATAAAAGCTGTGCTGAATTCTAGTGTAGTTTTCTCATGTGTAGATTTTTAAAACAATTATGAACTTAAAGCCACAGGTTGATACTGAGTAGGATTTGCAGCAGTGAGATAGCTGCCTAAATCTTCTGGGTTCTGATGGAAATCTACCTTCTGAGTACCTGTTGTTTTAGCAATCTGACATAGATACTTTGGAGTAAATGTTCCTAAAACTAATCATAGGATATGGTCTAAGTACACACCTGTAGTAAGTGCTGTATATCTATTATCGGTAAAGAATGATACAAATAGTTCTGAGTTGAGTTGTTTACTGTGTGAAAACGAGCAAAATAAAAATTGTGGTTAAATAATGGGGCCTGATTTCTTTCCCTGTCTCTTGGAATAATGTACCTGAGACAAAAGGAGTGTCAAGTTTTTTGTCAGTTTTCCTGTGTGCCCATTTCCTCCTCCTGCAAAATAGCTGGGCAGAACTATCTGCTTTCCCAGTAGAAAGTGGCAAAGTGAAAGTTTCCTCTTGTACACATTATGGCCAGAGAAAGTGATTATGACTAAAGGTTGCAAGGCAATGATGAAGGTACAGAAGTGAAGTCTGGTCCTAGCTTCTGTTTTCAGCCTCTTACTGAATTTCTGCATGACACAGCCAAACCTCTGTAATATTTTGGTTTTCCTCTCTTTAAAATAGTTTTTCTAGTTTGTTTTGCAAAACCCACTGAGATTTAAGGGTAAGAGATAATCACTTCTGAAGGACAATACAAATGTGATATTTCTTGTGAATTTAATACTGATATTTTCTCAAACTCCCACATTCTTGAAGACCATGTTCTGGCCAGTATCATGCAGCCAGAAATTAGGTCAGAAATAGGTCATCTCTAGAATAAAGACCTTGCATTTAAATAAGGATCTATTCTGTTTCAATTGTTAAACTTTTTGCTTGTTTAAAAAATAAATGAAAGTACCCTGTAAGCTCAAAGAATTTAGATTGACAGCACTGAAAACCAAAGTTTTGTAGTCATTCAAAATTACTCCCTCTTGGTCATTTTTTAACCTTTGTGTTTTAAGAAATTGATGTTAGGAAAGAATATAAAGTTAATTTTTGCTTTGTTGATTTTAAAGGGCTTGAATTAAAAATTAAAGCTCTTTGTAGGGACAGACACGATTAGGAATGCAAGCTTGTCTCCTGTCATTAGTTTATTTCTTTATTTCTGCACATTTACTTTTACTTTTATTCCTTTCTCTTTTCTCAACTCTTGCTTCAACCTTAGTAATTCTTGAAAGCGTTGGTTCAAAGTATTCTTGTAATTACTGCTGCTGGGTTCTCTTGAGCAGAATGGCACCATTACCATTCATTTATGGAGCATCTGTTACCTGAATCAGCTGTTACCAGATCAAAAATCAATATTGTTCCCAGTAACTCTGTTCCTCCCACAGGCATTCCCTATAACAAATGTAATTATGTTTACAGTAAAAGCAATGCTGTAATGTAGAGTTGCAAATACTCTGACAATGATTTACACTGAGGCAGTGGGTAAATGTCATCCTCAAGTGCATTGCTAGTGCCAGGAGCTGTAAGGGCAAGTTGAGGTGTCAACAGTAAGTCTACTGAAATACATTTTACACATCTGTTTCCAAACACTGCCTTTAAATTTGCTTCTTCGAGGAAGACTTAATGGCTTACTTGATACAATTATGCTGGTATAGGTGCTGCATGTACACTTTTAATGCAATGTCAGATTTTCTTTTTCCAGTGTGTGTCACAGCCCAATTGGAGAAAAGCATCCATCTCTTGGAGTGAGAATGTGCAGGAGGGAAAGGAATAGAAAAAGGCTTGCATAGTTAGAGTTAATCTAATGGTTCTCTCTGGCTTTGTTGTGGAGAACAGGATGTATTATTGTTGTATCTATTACAGATACCTTAATGAAATTTGTGGTGATTATGGAAATGCATGTGAGGTCCTTGAAATTGGAGATGAAATAATGAGGCTATTTGTGCCTCTTCTTTCACTTTCTCAGTTTACCACAAACATTTTATAGTACATTTCCTGGGGCATAATTCCTTTCTTACTTCCTCTCCCTGGGACTGCCTAGAGCATCACTGTTGCTGCACACCCTCATGCACAGAGGTAGCAGCCCACTGCTGCAGGGCTGTCACTAGCCAAGGCACAATTCTGATATATACTTTGCAGTTACAGTTTGAATTCCCCTGCAGAAATTGGGGTCTAACAGTCAGGTTTACTTTTGTGAAGAAAATAAGCAGGGAACTTCAGCTGCTTTTTTTCATGTCTGGCCTTTCAAAATTCCCTATGAATTATGTAATTTACAGGGTTTAGTGATGAAAAAAACATGCTGATATCAATCCCTACATGTGGCTTGAGCAGGATGTGTTTCCTTCATTCTCTATCTAAACAGAAATTGCTATGGGCCTCTTCCCATGCGGAAGACACTCCCATGATAAACTTTGACTACCACCAATTTGCAAAAGGTGGGAAAGCTGAGAAACTGGAGAATTTACTGGGGCCGCAGCTGAAGTTGCATTGGGAAGACTTTGGAATCTTCACAAAGGGCGAGCATGTAAGTCCACGGTGAGTGTCACTTCCCCTCCATCCCAGCATAGCCAGGCACAGTTTGTCCTGGCCTTCCCAGGTTTCTTGCTGTGTTTGTACCATGACTGTAAATTACCATCTTGAAATACAATTTTGAGACAAAGTTTAGTCTTGATGCTAAATGGATTATTTGGCTTAACTGCATCTCCACTGTTTCCAATCTGCAAATTTACGAGTGCATGGATTTGCTAATACAGCGTAGATGTGTTAATGGAATACATTTGTGCACAATGTGCTTGTACCATCAAAATGTGAGTGGGTATATTCAGGCTGAACATTTGATGATCTTTTTCAATCAACTCATGATTAGATGTTATTTTACAATATACCATTTTTTCCTCCCTCCTCTTGCGTTTGGTTACCGAAGCCTGCAGGCAGGTACTTTTCGAATGAATTGTTTGGACTGCCTGGATCGTACTAATAGTGTACAGTCCTTCGTTGCACTGGAGGTGAGTTTGTCAGAGGACCTTCTGTGGGATACCTGTACTGCATACATTGTTTGTTGTATGGGAAAGACAGGAAAGAGGGAGTAAGTCTCAGTTGTGCAAGTCTGTCTTGCCAGCTTTATGATGCAGAATGGTGCTGGCTGGAATACTTAAACTGGACATAAAGAGCAAAAACACATTTAAGAACAACCATGTTGTTTGTTTTTTGTTTTTTTTTTTGTCTCCTGCACCTAATCCAGATACTGCTTGCTCAATTAGAGAGCCTTGGTTTGAACTCTAAATCTATAATTGAGCGCTTTGTGGAATCCTACAAAGAGATGTGGACTCTCAACGGTCATAATCTAAGCAGGGTATTTAGTGGCAATCGTGCCCTTGAGGGGAAGAACAAGGTAAAGAAAAGAGACAACTTTCTTTACTTATGAATAAACAGTTTTGCCATAATTACTCTTCACTGTCACTTGCACTGATGAATTCCTGTCTGTAGGTTGGGAAGCTCAAGGATGGTGCCCGCTCTGTATCTCGCACCATTCAGTCAAATTTCTTTGACGCGGTAAAGCAGGAAGCTATTGAGTTGCTACTCATGGGTGACTTCTTCAGGGAGGAATATGCAGACAAAGGCAAGATGCTCATGGACCAGACTGCACTGCTGGGTAAGGCCAGTGTAAATCCTTCACTTTTCTTTTGTGTCTGCTTTTAGCTGTCAGATACAAGCAACTGAACGCTTTTGGAAACAAACAAAAAAATCAATAAATAAACCACTTTCCCACAAACCTATTATTTAAAACACTACTTTCAAGACTGCGACCATAGCATAACTCTGTCTGTTATAATTCCACTGTGCTTATTTCTCATATTTTGTTTTGAACTTTTGAGTATGTTTGTTTGCTATTTGATAGTGATATTCTCTGACAGTTTAGAAGAGTCGGACCAGAGGGAAGGATTTTAGGGCTGTATACCCATATTCCCAGTCTGGTCCTGTCTGAGTTTGTCTTGAGGAAGTCTCTTGAGCTCAGTGTTTTTATCTCCTTATTTTTCTCCTTGCTATTTGGGCATGCTTTTAGCCATTTGGATCTTTAGAAGCACATTTCAGATGTTATTTTGGTTCATTTCCTGCTTTACTCCAGGCCCCCGATAGTCCACAACAAAGACACATTTGTTTATACCAATTTAGAGTAAATGAAGCTCTCTCTGAGGAGTTATTTACATGCAAAATATAGGATAATTTCACCCACAAGCAGTATTGGGTGATCAGTTTACTTCAGAGGATTATTCAGTGCCACTTCAATCCTGGGCTTGTTCCATAACGCAGACCACAAGGAAAATATAGATAGCTTTCCTGTGACTTGCCAGTGCAAGTCAGGTAGTTAAGGTTAAGTTTACTTTGGTTGCTTACACAACAAAAGCACACTGCTAATTTCTATACTCACCAAAAATAAGTGAATATAGCAGTTTCCTGTGAGGATGTCTGACCAGCCTAGAGAGCCATGACTGTGCTAGATTTGGACTGAGGTGAGATTCTGGGCTGCTCTCTGCCTTAACTTCCATGTTCTAAACTTCTCAAAGCTTCAGTTTAATTTATAACTGGCTTGATTGCTTGTCCTGTTATCAAGAAAAAAGCTCATTGTCTTCCTAACAGCTGATATACTGTTGTATTTGGGATTTAATGAGAAACTAATGACTGAGCAAGTGAGTGTGTGGTACTTAATTGCTGGCTGGGTTTAAACCATGGCATGTTGTTAACAAACTGATGTTTTTAGTTGTTGCTAGGTAGTGTTTATACTAAGTCAAGGACTTGTCAGCTTCTCATGCTTTCCCCTTCAGAAGGCTGGAGGGCTACAAGAAGTTGGGAGTGGACACAGCCAGGACAGTTGACTTCACCTGGCAATATATATTTATATACCATATTTATATACCATGCTTGGTATATAAACTGGGGGGGAAAGCTGACTGGGGGCCACTGCTTTGGAACTGGCTGGGCATTCGTTGGGGAGCAGTGAACAATTGCATTGTGCATCACTTGTTTTGTATATTCTAATTCTGTCATCAGTATAAATTTTTTCCCCCTTTTCTGTCCCGTTGAACTGTCTTTATCTCAAACCATGAGTTGCTCACTTTTACTCTTATAATTCTCTCCCCCATTTCGGTGTGGGGGCAGGGAGTGAGTGGCTGGGATAAGCACTACTAAAGACTAGTTGCCAGATGGGGTTAAACCATGACATTGCTGTAGACTAAACTGAAAAGATTATGGGTGCTAGAAGAATTTTTTTGCTTATTACTTGAAGAAGTACAGAAAAATGTACACTGAAAGTGAGTGACCAGCCTTTCACAAGCTTTCAAAGTGTGCCTGGTTTCTGGAAGAGAAATTGCTGACATCAACCCCAGTTACCTTGTAGCTGTCGCCGTTGAAGTTATTCCCTAGCTTTTTTGTCATTGTTGCTAGGTAAAATCATTATTTCACAGTGACTGTGCTGCTGCTGTCTGCATGGTTTCTGTCCTTTTATAGCACATTCTTCTTTTACACACCTTCTTTCACTCTCCCCCCTTTTGTCAGTAACTCCAAGTATTTTGAAGGCCATGTCAGAGCGTCAGTTTGAATTCACAAGCTTCAAGCGTGTTCGTGTTGCCACGGGGACCTGGAACGTGAATGGGGGAAAGCAGTTTCGAAGCAACATCCTTGGTACCAGTGAACTGACAGACTGGCTGCTGGATTCTCCCAAGCTGTCAGGAGTTTCAGAATTTCAAGGTAAAGTTTCACAGTCAAAATGTGCTAGCAGCATTTGTTGGCATATCTAGAGACAGTGAGTCAGGACACAAGATTTGACCAGCCTTTCAAAGGCACTGCATCTCAGAGGGTATTTTCTCTCAGTTCTTGGGGCAGTAATCAATTCTTCCATGCTTGTGCTGCCTCCCTGCAGAAGTGGAATGGTGTGTGAAGGGCTCCTGACAGTCAGAATAACTCTTGAGTCTATACCATGTGACTGTTTTGAACCTTCAGCAGGCCAGAATTCAGAGATCTCTTTCATGCCACTGCAGGATGTATCTTCTTATTCTGCACCCCATATTTTACCCCATTCTTCCATATCTCTGTTCTTTGTTCTTTATCATGAGAGGGAGCTACATGCATAGGTGCCATCAGAACACCTCGTTGGTCTGTATGGAGCTAAACATATCTGTACAATCTAGACTCTGAGCTTGTCTGGAAATGTTACTCTCAAAGCCTTCAGCCAAAAAGATTTATTAAGATAAGGGTCATTTCCTTTTTCTTTAGCAGTATAGAAAATTATTGTGCTTGTGTCTGGCTGAAATTGGCAGCCTTATTTATGCAACAAGGCCAGGTACTGTAATTGATTTACGGATTTTTATTAAGGTAAATGAAAAGTGAATATTCTGTCACTTAAAAACTGAGAGGTTACCTGTGCTCTTGTTGTTGGAGTGGAATATTTAGCTTCCTGCAAGTATCACGGCGATAGTTCTGTACCTAACCTTGAAGCTCAGGAATTCATTCCTCAAATCCTTGGCTACTTATACCAGTTGTCTCGTTTGAACCCTTAGTACTCGTGTGATATATGATTAGGTACAGACCACTGTCTGTGCAGCTTAGGTAGGTGATTGGTCCAGTCTGTTTCAGAAACACTTTAGATGTGTTAGCACATGACTGTGCCCATGATATTATAATTTGTTGAGAGCCTGTCATATGTTAGCCCTGCCAGTCCTTCCCCTGAGAGAACCAGAGGAGCAGGACTACATAGTACAAGCAGCTATAACATGGTAGGTCTAAGCAGCTTCTAGAAGGCAAGTGAGTAATGAATGGGCAGAATTAGGGTACAGCCATGGAATGTCTGCATTCATGTCAGCATCAGTGCAGTGCCTACACAAATGTGTAAGTATTCAATGTCCAAAATTATTAATGGGAAATACACATGTGGCAGTGCCTGTCATGTTTAGCCAAGAAAAGAGGCTAGCTGTCATGGGTTAGCTTCACCCTTGTGTCTACAGATAGTTGCTGTATATTTCACTTTTTTTTCTGTTTGTACTTTCTGAGTCAGATCTGATGTTTGTCTACTATTTAGGTCTTCATGTTGAATCAAGTTACTGTCACCATGGTCATATGACCACTTAAAAAAAAACCCCAAACCCTTTTAGGCAATGGACAGACCCCATAGGAAAACAGATTTTCTTTACTCTGTTATACGAGAGCATTTGATCTTTGGTGTTTTACCAGGGTAACATCCAGAGGCCTGGGCCAGGGAAGGGGGGGATCGCTGTGCTCTGGAGTGACCTAACCTTAAGTGTGGGTGATCTAAGAAGGACTTGGAAGAAAGAAGACAAGAAGAAACTTCAAAGGCTTCTTTAAACTAGTAGATCAACTTCCTAAAGGCATTGAGATGGAAGTGTCATACTGGTGTGTGAACAATTAACCTCAATTACATAGGAATCAGTGTCAAAAAGGAAGAGTATGTTGGGGTAAAATGACAAGCAGGTGAAAGATGGTGGGTAGTGAGATGTTGTGGCCTCAGTGATGAGTGGAGTGAGGGAGAGAGAACATCGAATATTTTCCCATCTTAACACTGCTACAATATAATTTTCTGTTCTGAACTGCTTCCTGCAAGAGAGATGGAGACCAACTGGTGGGAGAAAAACAGGAAAAAATTTCAGAGGAACTGCAGGGGTTGTCTTGTGAGATTAGATTAAAGGAGCTATGAATATGTATAGCTTGGCAGGGGATGCACAAGACAGAACTACAGGAAGGATCTCTGACACAAATTAGAATACAAGTCATTAAAAGAAACAACAAAATAGTAATTCTGGTATGACTTTTCCCTCTTGCCAACAGATGATGATAACTGCCCTCCTGACATATTTGCAGTGGGATTTGAAGAGATGGTTGAGTTAAGTGCAGGAAATATTGTAAATGCCAGGTAGGTAAAAAAACCCCAAACAACAAAACCACCAAAGCAATCAAACAAAAAAATAACCGAACAACTTCCCACCCCCTGCAACTCAAACCAAACCAAACCAACCAACCAAACAAAACCCCATCACTGAGGGCACCATCTTCTCCAAAGTAACCAACCATGTTCTTTTTTATGGTCAAATGTATAGAATATTTCCTTCCAAGTCTCTTGTAATCATAGCTGGGCATATGTTTCCTATTAACAAATGTCACTGAGGTGGTGTTGAAAGTCATCTTTCTCTGTGCAGTAGAATACACTGTGTTTTCTAAGTCTCTTAAGCCTTTATCTTGGCAGAGAAGAATTCTGATGTTTGACATTGATTTAACACATGTTCTTAAACCCCTGTCTGATGTTGGAAAAATGTGCTCAGTCACTACAAACACAACTGGCCTTCGTGTGGAAATTCTAAAGGGAATGAAATGTCTCTGTGGCTAATTGTATTTGGGAAAATTACGGCTAGAGAAGGAGTTAAAGGCAAAGCCTGAGCTTGGCGTGTCAGCATGTACAGTAGGCTGTTGTGTGTACTGGTCCTTTTGAATCTGAAGGGGAGGGAACCCTGAGGATAATCTTTCCAACGCTGATTCATCAGGCTGGCCCATTAGTTGTTTGTTTTGGAAATGACAAGTTACAGCAGTGCTTAGTATGATGGTGGGGCTGGTGATATATCTGCATGGATTGGTTGACTTTGGAGATAAGAAAAAGCTAAGTCTACAGATGTGAAGGTATGTTGTACCTACTCACAAAACTTCAGCTAGGAACTGGCTGTGGGTAGCCAGTCATCTTCCAAACAGAAAAAAAACAGAGAAGATCTCACTGTGAACACAAGAAATCTTACAAGTCATGAGATTGGTATGGATATTTGCTTTTACAGTTGTGATTGTTATAATCAGCTTCCAATTATCTCCAGTGAATGGGTGTATCAAGAGCCCTGTGAGCGTGGATCGTTCTAACTCTGGTAAATAAAATCCCTCACACATCCAGGAGCAGGATTTATGTGCTGTGCCTGGGCTCACTGACCCTACTAACTCTGGGCTAGCTTAGGAGGAGGTGTTATCTGTTTCTGCCATGCATCCTACAGCACCTCAAATTCTACAGCATAATGGGATGCCTGTAAACCTAAGGCACAGTTAATCCGTTCATTTTATTGACTGTATGTGGTTTGTTTTGATTCCATTAAATGATTTTATGTTTGTTCCAGTACAACGAATAGAAAAATGTGGGGAGAGCAGCTTCAAAAAGCTATTTCCAGGACTCATCGCTACATTCAGCTGACATCAGCACAGCTTGTTGGTGTTTGTCTTTTCATCTTTGTACGACCATATCATGTCCCCTTCATCAGGTAAAAAAAGAACTAAGCCAAAACAAACAAACAAGCAACTTTCCCCCGCCTCCCCCCACCACAAAAAAACCCCAACCTGTGTATTCAGTAAAACCTGTTGTTGGAGTGTGGCCAGAGAGCATGGGAATGATTTTTCAGCTTGGTGAGAGTCATGCAAACCTGGATTCTAGTCTCTGCTCAGTGTGGGAGAGAGACATGTTTCCAGGAGGCAGTAGTCAGGAGTCCATCACCAGGCATGCTCCAGGTGGGCAGTCCGGGTGGAGCACCTTCTTTGGGTGCTGTCTTTCTGGAAAAGGAATAATCTGGACTAGTAAATCCAGGAGTGTTTGGTGCACTGAGTGAAGGCAAATGCCTTCCTTTGCCTGAAGGCCAGGTTTTACTTTTGAACCCTCTCCTTACTGTTTCCTTATGGAAATAGGTTTATTTCCAGACCTGAAAAGAATGGTTGAAAAGGTGGAATGGGGGTTAGCAAAAAGGGACCTAATTTTGCCCCCTGACATTTAATAGAATTGAGAGCAGAGTATTTGTCTTGAGAGCTATTGTTTGTCTCCCAGATGCCACAGAGAACCAGAACTATGTGCTTAGCGAGGAGGGTGCAGAGCTGCAGATCCTCATCTTACTACCACAGATGTCCCTGGAGAGTGACCAAACTCCTCCAAGATTACCCAGCCACAGGGATATCTGCATTAAAATGCCTTTGCCTTGGGCAAGAATTATGCAGGCTATGTGTAAATGGTTAGGAAATGAATAATTAGCCAAAACTACCTTTAGGCATCTGTCTGACTATAAAGCCCAGAATGATTCAAACAATTCTCTACTGTTAGGGGCACCGATTTGCCACTGCATTTTGTTTTGTGATTAAAATATCAAAAGCTGCCCCTTTCTTCCCTCTGATCTCGTATCTACTGAAAAGATCAGAACAGAGCTTGTGCTCTACAGCAAGTGCTGTAGGCCAGGCAGAGGAATGCAATCCAGGTAACTGATGGTCTTGCATTGCTTTCCCAGCAATCTTTCTTCAACATGATTTAAAAAAAAAATCTTGTTTTCCTGCTATGAAGCAGTCCAGAGGAGAAGTGTTTCTCTCAGTTTTTTTGACTTTACCCCGTCTTACAAAAAATTTGAGTAATACAGTAGGAAGTGCATGGTTTAAATGGAAATCAAAAGCAGAACAGCACAGTGGCTCTGTCACAGTT
Source organism: Pachyramphus minor (assembly GCA_013397135.1). Classification (NCBI taxonomy): domain Eukaryota; kingdom Metazoa; phylum Chordata; class Aves; order Passeriformes; family Tyrannidae; genus Pachyramphus; species Pachyramphus minor. The sequence continues at coordinate 365,619 of VYXB01000536.1, forward strand.
GTCAAACTGCTAGAAATTGGATGTAACCTTTTGAAACTCAAGAGAAAAAAGGAAGGGTTTGATTTTAGTAACTAAGTTTCAACATTTTACGCAAATGTGCTGTTATATGTTATGTGAGCATAGTCAAACTTAACCTGTATGCTTGCGTAGTTCGTCCCGTATCTAGAAGAAGAAAACAAAGATGATCAGAAGTTCAAAAAAAGACTTCTGTGCTTACAGAGATTGAAGAGATTTAGACATAAGATAGAGAACAGAGAAATAAAATGAGACAATAGCTGAAGTTTATACAACAGTGAAAGGATTGATGAAATACAAGCAGTGAATTTACAGTGGGCTGTCTCAGCATAACCTTTGCCATGAATGCAAATCAGATGAATATCAATCAGAAGTTGGGTAGGCAGGCAGCAGGAAGGGAGAACTCTTTAGAGTGAAAAGTCTGAACATGTGCTTCTTTCAGAGTGCTTAAATCCCATTGTTTCATGGTAAACTTTGATTTTCTTCCTTTGCCTCCCTGAGGATGTCTTCTGGTGGTGTCCTGCTGTGAGGAAAAGGCAGGAAATTAAAGAGGGAGAAGACAGATGCAAAAGATGGGGGAGGAAGAGAGAAGAAAATGACGGGCGAGTGGAAGGAGGACCTGTAGCATCCGGCATAATTTAGATCATGAATTTCTGAGAATACTTCAAATGAGACTTAGCAGTTTTCTGCATGCCCCTTCTTAAAATCAGTAGTATTCTAGCCCAGATCTACTGAACTTCTCTCTGGAAAGTAAAATTTTCTCACTGGGAAGTACAGGCATAGTGCTGGAGTTGGTTACAGCAATGATCTCATCATTTACGTATCTGATCAGACAGCCATGCTGGACATCTAGGAGAAATTATCCTGAAAGCAGGTCCTCTTCTTTACCAAGTTATCTTTCTGTAGTAAAGTGTATGCTAATCATGACATTGAAATACTAAGTAATTAACAACATAGAGACCCTAAGCAATTTGTCATCAGTACAGAACTCATTTAGGAGTTAGATATAAATAGTTGTATCCAATAATCACTGATTTTATCGCATCTGATTTAATAAATTATGGGTTATGATCTGTTGCTCTTTAATTGAATGAAAAATCCATCACGAACTGTGAAGTTGGGTTTCGATACATATGAACACTAATTAAATTGTTAAATGTCTGAAAAGCAGATTCCCATATGTTCAAAAGTAAAAGGACACATAATAGTAAATTTAGTTATTATTATTTTAAGGATCATGGTAGAGGTAAACTTGAAAAGTATATTCTGTAAAAATTCCCAGTATTTCAGAAATCAGGTCTTGCTGGTCTGTTTGGAAGGGACAAGTAGAGGAGGAAAATCTATTCAAATAGCTTTATTTCTGTACTATTGTGTTATACTTAATTTGAAACATAAGTACATGAACATCATCAAGAAATTAGATGTGCCTAAAAGCAGCAAGCTTTCTGGATGGGAGAAGACATGGCTTTGTAAACTGGCTTTTCCTTTATGTTGCAGTCAAAATTAATTGAATTTTTGTCCCTGCAGTCCTTTACTCTGTTCTCTTTCTTTTTTTCTTTTTTTTTTTTTAATACAGGGATGTAGCAATAGACACCGTGAAAACAGGAATGGGAGGAAAAGCTGGAAATAAAGGGGCAGTGAGCATTCGTTTTCAGTTCTATAGTACCAGTTTCTGCTTTATATGCAGTCATTTAACTGCTGGGCAGACTCAGGTGAAAGAGAGGAATGAAGATTATAAAGAAATCACACAGAAACTCAGCTTCCCAATGGTAAGTGTAGATGTATGTATGCTAAAAACATTGGAGACAAAGGTGGTATCTTTACATTGTGAAAGCTGGCCTCAGGATGTATTTGGTGATAGGTCATCAAAGAAGTCATGTCAGTGCCATGGAGAATGGGAATAAAAGAAAATGGTAAAGAAAATGTAAAAAAAATTAAAATAAGGAACTGTTTCACAGGAGACTAGATACCACCCAGTATGGCACTTGCTTTACAAAAGCATTACTCTTTTCAAAAATTTGAGTTACTGCAGTGCTTGAAAAGTCCTCAGATATGCACAGTTTTCAAGTCAGTCTTTCAGAACAGTGTAATTTAATTGACACACCTGTAAGGCGTCATGGATAAGTTCTAGGTGACTGGTTAGAGCTGGAGAGCATGATATTGATAGCTCTTGCTGGCGCTAGTTAGTGAGAATTCCTGACAGACCATCCATGCTATTCAGTACACCAGTGCTTCAGCTGCTCCTGCTTGGGTATGATATATCAGTTCTTGGTCACTGAGATGGTATTTTAATTCCTTTCATTTTGTCCCTGTGAATGTGTCAGTGTCAAGGAACTGCTGGCCTTTCTCAAAGTGTGGCAAGTAAGCACTATTGGTCTGTATGAATAACTTTTCCCCTAAATTGTGTCAAATCAATCACCCTAGTTTTTTATTTCCAGCTTGTCTCCTCAGGCCAGTAGATAACCCATGGGATTTGATAGCAGTGCTCCTTTGCTTCCCTTAATGTTGATTGCTTTAATTTCCACAATACTCCTTTCTTGGACCTCTCCAGAGAGGTCCTAAGTCAGGGAGGGGGGATTGGACCAGTTTGTGTATTCTGGTTAGTCAGCAAAAAACGGCATTTAGGTTCCAAAGCATAAAATTTTAACTTCCCGTTGTTTGCAAGGTTTAGAGGCTTGGCACATGCAGCATATCAATCAGTTGTTTTATGAAGGAGCTAATACTGACAGACTGGACGTCCTGCGTAGACGATCTGTTCCAAATGGCCATAAAGTTGTATTTATGGTAGTTTTTCCTTCTAATACCTTTTTAACTATTTGATGCCCTTTACATCTACAATCGCTAAACCTACCTTGTGTGTATAACGCATATAAAGAGTGCCCTCTAGTGCTGTGACAGCAAGAGCTCTGTAACGTTTCCCTGATAAATCTCTCGGGTTTGGAGGTTTGTAGCTTAACTGTGGAGGGGTGGGGGAAAGACTGGTTAGAGGACAGGATACTAAATTTAGAACTGGAGTGAATTTTCATTGACGTTTTATTTCAATACATTAAAAAAACTATGACGTGCACATAAGATCAAATTTGGAGCTTGTTCTTACTCAGGAGCTTTGTTGCTGAATGTGACTCGGTAGCAGAAATACATTTTCTGTTATATTTAGAATATGTAAATATATGCATGTGGAATGTGTTAGGGAAACAAACATATTATGAATATTCATGACAGCCAATTGTGAATATAAAGTTGGGTTCCAGCTTAGACATACCTTCAGGAAAGAAGGGTCAGAGTCTGACATTCTTGTTTACAAAATTCAGCTCAGCAGGATGCCAAAGACAGTGAAGGAACCATTCTATTTTACCCCAAGATGAATTTTAACAAATAGAATGTGACAAGTGGGTCCACTATTTGGCAATTTGGAGAGACTGAGTTGTACATTTCAGTGCATTTTAAAGGTATTTTCATGAATGTGATTTTAACATTAACAGTATTCTGTACCTCTGAACTAGGGGCAGAGCATGTTCTCACATGACTATGTCTTCTGGTGTGGTGATTTCAACTATCGCATTGATCTAACATACGAAGAAGTCTTTTATTTTCTCAAACGTCAAGATTGGAAGACACTTTTGGAATTTGATCAACTGCAACAGCAAAAATCCAATGGAAAAGTAAGGCAGTGTGTCTCATTTTCTTGAATACCTGCATGTTTGCTTGGTCATGTTCCTTGAGAAAGTGAAGAAGTTATATTTTCAGACACTTGTTTGTAGCACATGAATGTAACAATTTGTTTAAAAATCAGTATGTTATTTGTTTGCAAAGAAATTGATACTTCAGAATGGAACTTGCCTCATCTCTAACTTAGTCAAAGAGATATTATTTATTTTAATAGATTTTTAAAGACTTCCACGAAGGGACTATTAATTTTGGACCAACATATAAATATGATGTTGGCTCGGAGGCTTATGATACAAGTGATAAGTGCAGAACCCCAGCATGGACTGACAGAGTGCTTTGGTGGAGAAAGAAACTGCCTTTTGAAAAAACAGGTGCGTAGGATGTTTCCTCCTTCTTTATCTGATTGTCCAGCTCTGCTCTGCAGTGGTGTGGCCTCACCTTGAATATTGTGTGCAGTTTGGTCCCTGCATTATATAAAAAAGATATAAAGCTGTTAGAGAGCGTCCAAAGGAGGGCAATGAAGATGATGAAGGGCTTTGAGGGGAACCCATATGAGGAGAGGCTGAGGTCGCTTAGTCTGTTCAGCCTGGAGAAGAAGAGACTGAGGGGAGACCTCATTGCAGTCTGCAACTTCCTTGTGAGGGGAAGAGGAGGGGCAGGCACTGAACTCTTCTCTATTGTGAGCAGTGACAGGACCTGGGGGAGTGGCCTGAAGGTGTGTCAGAGGAGGTTTGGGTTGGATATTAGAAAAACAGTCTTCACCCAGAGGGTGCTTGGCCAGTGGAACAGGCTCCCCAGGGCAGTGGTCACAGCACCAAGCCTGACAGAGTTCAAGAAGTGAATACAATACTCTCAGGCACTTGGTGTGACTCTTGGGGATGGTCCTATGCAAATTTAAGTGTTGGACTTTGATGATCCTTGTGGGTCCCTTCCAATTCAGCATATCCTGTGATGTGATGTGATGTTTTAGAATTCATCCAGAATTAGTGAATGATGCTTCACTCAAGTGGATTTCTTTCTGCTTCACTGGATTAAATTGCAGAGATAGAAAAAGCCTTTTCTTCTTGAGTATGTGGAAAAAGGCTTCATACTGCAGATCAAAAAGGTGCTGGGAGGTCGCTGAAGAACTGAAAACAAACAAGCTGTAGCAATGTAGCAATTATTCTGTTGTTTTTCAACAGAACTAGTCCACATAAAGTTCCTCTCTTATAATGGCTAGATTGTTATAACTGCTGTCCTCAGTAGTTGTATGAACATTGTTCTGTAGTTTCTTCTGTCTTGGTAATTTTTAGGAATATTTCTGCTGGCAGTTGGGGGAGATTTCATTAATTAGTGCTTACAAAGTACTTTGAGATCAGGAGTGGCCAGTACAACAGAAGGGCTGTTTTCACTTGTTATTCAAAAGTTACAGTTACAAAATAAGAAGTATTTCTTTGTGTATCCAGGGACAGTTTCCATAACCATTCTCTCAGTCTGCAAAAGATCTATCCCCCAGTGTTTCTAAATTTGAATGAATTCATATTAAAAGTGTAATCGCTGGAGAATTAATTTGGTCTGTCCCTGCAGATGTGATTTTTCACATGCCTGGGAATTTCTGCTTGGAATTTGTCATACCATGACTGTTAAGTGTAAAAACTACAAAGGAAAACTAGGGCAATCAGAGAGTACATAATGTGAAACAGTTATGCACTCTTATTTAAGGAATGAAAAACGAAGTAAAATGAGTAAAAAAGCTTAAGCCTTGATACGAGACGCAATCTGGGGGGCAAAAAAAAAAAGCTGTGTGAGACATAATAAGGAAGTTAAGACAGCCCTCTTATGCTGACTGTTTTCATTTTAGGAGAAAGAACACTCTTCTGCATTTTCAATGCATATTCCTTATTTTGTATGGCAAAGCTTGCCCCTGGGGACTTTAGTATTTGGAATACACACAGAACGAAGGATCTAACTAGCTGGTCTGTAAGAGTCAAGGCAGGTTCCTTTCTTTAGAGCCTGTATGCCTCTCAGAGCTATTTCACGCTGGTGTATTACTGACCCCTTATCTGTTCACCAAACTTCGAAGCCCTGCAAAGCTTTTCTTAGTTCACTACTAGAGTTCCTCTCCTTTACTGCTGGTGGCAAGGTTCTTCTGCCTCTCAACTCTAATTGTTTTGTGTTGCTTCTTATTACAGTTATAGGCTAAAAGACTACTTGCTTTCTGAGAAGAAAGTGTAGCCCCAGTGTACGTGATTCCAAAGAAATGCCATATTCCATATTAACTCATTTTCAGCTCAACAGAAAAGAGAGAGTTACCTATTTGCCCTAGCAGTGACCTAAAAACTTTCCTGTTATTAACAACAATAGAATACCTCACTCTAGCATAATGTCTGGAGCACTTTCTGTCACCTTAATGCATTGCAAAAGAAGTATTTGGAGACTGGGTGTGCACAGGTTTGCTTTCTCCCATCTCTTGTGTATTATTTCTCCAATCCCTGTGTAATATTCAGATTTGCAATGTAATTTCCAAGTACAGTTTCCATGCTCAGTAATGGGACAGAAGGCAAAATACTAATATGACTCTATCAACCCAGAAAAGAGAGACAGTACAGGAAATTAATTGGGTGACATTCGTGTCAACCATTTTGCAGGTTTCTTATTCTAGTGATCAGCTGTCTTGGTTGCACTCCCAGTCCTTTCTGTATTTTTTCTTTCTAGTCCCTAATTTGTAAATCTTTTAGGATACAAACTCTACTGTGAATGGTATATAAGAACAAAAAAAACCCCACGTCCCACTACTGGGGTCTGTGAAGAGCATCCTAATAGAATAGTGTTTAACTGTTAGTAAAACTAGTTTTGCATGAGTTTTAAATCATGTTTCGTCCTGCATAGCTGGAGAGATCAATCTTCTAGACAGTGATCTGAATACTGATACTAAAGTCAGGCACACCTGGACACCTGGAGCTTTGATGTACTACGGGAGAGCGGAGCTGCAAGCATCTGACCACAGGTAAAGTCCTATGCAAACAGTCAGAGAAAGGACCGACGGGTTAGAATGTGTCATAATGAATTACACCTTCAGAGTGAGGGACCAAGTCTAATTATAACAGGAATTACACCCTTATTCTGCATTCAGTATCTATTTGGTGGGGGTTTTTCCCCTCATAGTGGGTTTTACACCAGGGTGGCAAGTATCTACAGTCATGTATTTATTTTTGTTGCACCGTGATCTCAGCAAACACTGGATAAGTTGCAGCAACAGGTGTAGAAAACAGGGCTTTCTGTTGCTTGGTTTCAGAAAGCTCTGACACCTAAGGAAGCTGCTTCTGTTGCAATTCCATTCAGGTTGCTGCAGGAGAGGAGGAAGTTGGGACTGCGTGACCTGAAGAGGTGTAAGACAGGCCACATAGGGCCAGGTTTGACCTCTTCACAGTAGTCAGGTGTGAGTCTTCTGCACCTCCCTTCAAAATGGAGATGGGAGAAGGAAGAAAAATCAAAGACCAATGCTTCTGGTTGATCCATATCATTAACTTCTCTTTAGGAATATGAATGACCTTTCTTTGTTAAACTTTTTCTCTGCTTCACTTCTGAGAAACAAATTCTGTTATAAATACACTTTGAAAGGTCCCTTACATTCAGAATAATATTTGTCTCACCCCTTGCATGCCCTGTGGAAATGCTACAATGCTGTTCCTCCAAGCAGTGCTCATTGACCCCCGGGAGCTGTCTCTGTGCTTCTCATGGTGCTCTTGCATGCAAGGACTGTTCTGTACTCCTCCAGCAATGGAAGAACATGCCTCTTGCAATCAATTTATCTGTGTCAAGGCTTTGACATTGCTGTGTTCCAAAAAGCACAGTGGAGCTACTGCACTCATTATACAGGACCCTGAGGATGCAATCTGTGAAACGTGGCTGTTATACATGGCTTTCTATTTCAGCAAACTTGACTGCACATACTGCTTTTTAATTACAGTCAGCAGGTTTGCTTTTCTGAAGTTTGTGCTAGAAAAAGGGCATAGCTATATCTTTGTGACATATGGAAATGCATTATGATTCACAGTGCTTAAGGAAATAGTTAACGCTTCCTATACATTTTTCCCCTTTACTATCCATTTTTAGCTTTGCTGTTGTTGCTTTCATATGCCCTGGTAATGCATATTCAAGAGCCAGGTCTATCAAAACGAGGAGGCAGCAATTTTGACATAGTTATAAGAGCAGCCATTCCCATTACTGCTCTGTGTGTATGTGCAGGTGGAAATCTGAGAATGTGGATTGCATCCACTGAGGTGAGTTTTACTCTTTCAGACAGCTCTCTCAGTTTTATTCAGATGTAACAAGCAGAGAGGTAATTTGTAAGAAATGGCTCAAGAAGCAAGTTTGCAGTGTTGGCAGCTTATAATGATTGACATATATTTGCTACATAAAAACATTACACACGTAGAGTACCTTGTCCTTAATTTTTGGAAGAAGATATCTTTATGTGGCCTTGTCTAACAGAAAATAATATATTTCCATCCTGACCTATAGAGATTTTGGGACACAGCTGTTTGATAATGAGTGAAGTGTCCTGGTATTTTTAGTCTGCAGGTTTGTCTAAAGTGCTACATACAAACAATTGTTATTTAAAATCTTAATGCTGTGTCCTCACTGTTACATTCAGCTAATGCAGGACTAGGAAATAAAATTAATAGTGCTCAAGGCATGATCTTGACCACTGCAGGAAAAATGAAGCTTACCTGCCCTACTTCTTGAAATAGACTTTAGATTCATATAAGCATTTCTTATTTTTAAATAAGCATTTTTCCTTTGTTTCCTGTAGGCCAGTATTAGCTATTGTAGAAGTGGAAGTTCAGGAAGTTAATGAAGCTGCCCGTGAGAATGTTTTCCGGGAGGTATCATCTTTCCAGGGACCACTGGATGCCACAGTAGTGGTGAATCTGCTATCACCAACACCTGAAGAGAAAAATGAATTTCCTGAGGACTTGCGTACAGAGCTTATGCAAATGTTTGAGGATTACGGCACTGTTGTTCTGGTCAGGTAAGTTTGGGATCTGAAAAAGCATGCTATCTATTAAAAGCACAGACTGGAAATTCCCTTTTTTCCTGACAGAGTTAACTTTCTATTGGAAGGTACTATCTTGAATTCCTTTACTGCATGTTGAATTCTTCATTAGAAATGTAATACAAATGTTTTGAATACCTTATACCTCACAACAACCTGCTAAAGAAATAGTCTAACAGCTGTCTTGGCTGAGTGGAAGAGAATTTTATTCAGAACAGTGTTGTAAAGCAGAGGCTTTGATGTAAATTATCACCTTTAGATTCAGGCCTCACTTCCATGCATTTCTGTTTCTGGTGGGTCCTTGGGCCCCGCTTCACCTCTTCTAGGAGATAAGCTCTCTTCCACAACTCTTTCCCACTCAGTAGGATTTCCTAGCTGGCTCTCCTATCTGTTGGGGGTCTACTGCTGGTTTGGTAATAGTACAGCTTCCTGCAGTGCTGTCACGTGCTGGGTTTGAGAGGGAGAGTGTGATACCTTCTGGCAGAGCAGCTTAATTTCATTCTGATTGATTCTGTACAGGGCTCCAGCACAGCTATGAGACTTCTGTTTTGAAAAATACAGGCAAAAGACCTAACAGTTGACCTCTGGGAAACACCACCAGAAACGTGTTTATGTTGTATTGGATCCAGAGAAAGCTGATGACCTGTTGTTGTATAGTTTTGAGAAGTACCAATATAAGCTGCGGGTTCAAAAGCAGCCCTGCAGGAACAGCAGCATCACCTTGCTTGTGAAGAAAATAAGCAAGAAAAGAACTTTGGTGGTTTTGGTTTATTTTGGTTTTAATTGCTTTAGATCTTAGTGGTATACTAGTCTTTGGGAACATGTCCTCTGAGGTGAAGGATATGCAGAGCCATAGAAGTTACTACAGAGGGAGTGTGGATGTTGGACTGGGTACCCCATCAACAGCTGCTGGGATGTTTGTACTGCTGCTTCAGGTGCGATCCAGTAAAGAACAGGGTGCTGGGATCACATAAGGGAGGATAGGAGAGAAGAGGAGCCCAGCTGGGATTCACAGATCACCTACTCCTCCCCAAAAATTAGAACTGTGAAGGAAAATACAACTAAAACCAAATGCATAGCTATATATCTATAACATATATATATATATATAATAGAAAACTATCATGGTTGCCTTTAAGGGGTTTTATTCAATGCTGGAGTAAAATGCACTGTTTTTTCTCCTCTCCCTTTTTTCACTAGGATCATTGGAGGTCAAATGCTGGTGACATTTGCAGACAGCAAGTCAGCTCTTCATGTTATGGATATAGATGGTGTCAAAGTAAGATTCTCTCAAACCTATAACAATAATTTCATAGTAAATTCCACAAAAGTGGCTGCTTAGAATGAGGTAGTTGAGTTTCTAGGTAAATCAAGGAGCATTACATCAAAAAAAGTTAGTGCTCACAAAGTCCTTAGCTTTCACCACTGCTGAGGCTTTCAATGCAGTATTTCAGTTTCAGGATGGCATGAGGTGATCTTTCATGGCACTCCTAAGCAGTTCTTATGATCTGGCCTCTGATACCACTGCAGAATACATGGACTTGGTCATTGTTCTGGCACTTGAAGAAGTTCTCCTGAGATTCTGTGACTTTATACTGTTGCCAAAGCATCCTCATGATTGTGGTTTGGAGTTTTTTCATTTCTCTTAAGTGTATCAAATAAACTCCTTCTACCAAGCTGGAACAACATGATTCATTGGCCTTCATGGCAAATTCAGCGTTAGCAGTAGGCGTTTACCTTCCCATCCCCTGCTCTTCCTTCCCACGCATGTACTCTGCAATTCATCAACCCCCTCATTTTTGCTGACAAAACTGTTTGTGGGGCTGCCCTGTAAACTCAACACTGAAGTAAAGGATTTAATTCTCATTCTGCTTTAACATTTGCAGTTTTCTCTTTCAATTTGACTCATGCCATTGATGTAATTTATAGCATGGGCTGAAACACAATTGTATATGCACAGTGTGTGAAGGTGCTGGGAATCTGAGCTGAGAACTTTTCAAACTAATTTTCCTGTCCCAATATATCCTGCTGGCTTGGATACATTTCACCCCAAATGTTATAGAGCAACACATATAGACAGCAGTAGTCCTAATCTTTTAATAATATACTTTCGCATACACATCAACCATATATGAGATTTTCTCTTCAGAGAGTCTCCTTACAGATGGCAGCAGGCAACACAGTTTTTTGTATTTTAAAACTGCTGACTCAAAAATTGAAACCTCCCACACCAATATTACTACTATAGTTTTTTTTAATCAATATTACTATCCTTTTGATGATATTTGATGTTTCACCTATTTCTGCAATATTTCCCAAATGCAGCAGCAGTGCTTTTGAGCTATGAAGTTCATTTTCTTTCAAGAATATTGCTACAGTTTGAAAACAGGGTTATGGGGGTAGGAAGAGTGTTTCCTTTTTATTTAGCTTCTGAAGTTGCATCAGTTTCTGAAGCAATTGTACAACAGGCAGCATTTGCTTATTTTGTTCAGGTGTTCTTGTTTTGTGAAGTTGCTTGGCAAAGGGAAACAATTCTTTCTTTGCATTAGGTTAGAGGCAGAACAGTGAAGATCCAACCTAAGACTAAAGACTGGCTAAAGGGCCTTCATGAGGAAATTGCTCGAAAACGGGACAGTGTTGTCCCCATGTCGCCTACCGCAAATTCCCATCTTCTGGAAGAAAATTTTGACTTCTCAAGTTTGGACTATGACTCAGAAGGTAAGCAACAGGTTTCTAAGCAAAGGTGTGAGAAATTGCTTTGCTGACTTTGGTTGCACAGAGAAGGTACAGTGTGAGTGTCAGTGGCATCTTAATTTGTAACGAAGTGCTGGGTCCTGCACTTTGGCCACAACAACCCCCTGCAGTGCTACAGGCTGGGCACAGAGTGGCTGGAGAGCAGCCAGGCAGAAAGGGACCTGGGGGTGCTGATTGACAGGAAGCTCAACATGAGCCAACAGTGTGCCCAGGTGGCCAAGAAGGCCAATGGTCTCCTGGCCTGTATCAAAAATAGCGTGGTCAGCAGGACAAGGGAAGTGATCCTTCCCCTGTACTCTGCATTGGTGAGGCCACACCTGGAGTATTGTGTTCAGTTCTGGGCCCCTCAGTTCAGGAAAGATATTGAAGTGCTGGAGCAGGTCCAGAGAAGGGCAACAAGACTGGTGAAGGGGCTGGAACACAAGACCTATGGGGAGAGGCTGAGGGAGCTGGGGTTGTTTAGTCTGGAGAAGAGGAGGCTTAGAGGTGACCTCATCACTGTCTATAACTACCTGAAGGGAAGTTATAACCAGGTGGGGATTGGTCTCTTCTCCCAGGCAGTTGGCAACAGGACAAGGGGGCACGGGCTTAAGCTCTGCCAGGGGAAATTTAGGCTGGATATTGGAAAGAAATTCTTTCCAGAGAGAGTGGTCAGGCATTGGAATGGCCTGCCCAGGGAGGTGGTGGATTCACCATCCCTGGAGGTTTTTAAACACGGCACTTAGTGCCATGATCTAGTAAACGGACTGGAGTTGGGCCAAGGGTTGGACTTGATCTCTGAGGTCTTTTCCAACCCAATCGATTCTATGATTCTATGAAGCCACACTTCTTTAAGAGAGGATTGTAACTAAAGCCATGACTTGGCACTGTGCCTGGGCAGAGACCTGTTACTTAGATCATCCTATCAATTTAGTGTTATATGTTAGCAAACTCAGTGTATGGTACAGCTGTCTGTATAGAGACACACTGTAATGAAACACATGGGTTGGTTACACAAGAATCTTACCCAGCCTATGTACTAAATTAATTGATAGCATAGGGTTATTCACTGGTAGTATGGAGAGACAAAGAATGCATTTGCTCACTCATTCTGTGTTATCTAATATTTGAATCCAGGTGATATAGAGGATGAAGATGATTATTTAGATGATGCTTTGTGTCAATACTTAGTAGCAGACACAGCAGAAGATATATCTGATGGCTCTGGACATAGTGCGTCTGTAGTTCTTTCAAACAAATCTGGACAAAACCCACAGCTGTATAAAGGTAAAGTATCTACCTTCTTTAAAGTAAGACCTGGAGGTTTGTTGATGGTTTTCCTGTTGTATTTTCCTACTCATTTTTATTTTCATTCTAGGTCTTCCTGTAGTACCTATTCATGTTCAACTCCCACTGAGTCAGGGACTGTAATTGAGGCCCTCAGGCATAACAGCAATAAAGCTTAGATTCTCCTTCTCTCTAGCCCAGAGCAAGGCAGGAGTGCTGAAAAATGCTGTTTTTCTTTTATAGCCATGAGAAACTAAGTCTTTTTACCCATTTGATATTGTTTGGCACCAGAGCATGCAACAAAAGATTGTATGTTATTTTCTTAGGCCCAGTGCAAAATCAAACCAAAGGAATCCTGTTTGATCCAGTGATGGGTTCAACTCTGTCCTTTGAGTAGTAGCAGTGTTAAAGCAGTTAGGTGTAAGCTGGGAGGTTGTTTTGTTCATATTACTTGAGAGGCCTAAAGTTTCTCTTTTGTTTCCATTTGATTTATTTCTGAGGAAGTTGAGGTTCACAGAACATAGATATTCATTCTTGTAGTACTTCTAAGTGTGTTAACTTTTTTCTTGGTCACATGGCTTAGTTGCACATTATTGTGACAATGACTCGGTAAAGAGAAGATAAAGCTGCGCAGAGAATACTGACAAAAACTGCACCAAGAACTAACCAAGCCCATGTGATGTGATCAGGACATGCTTCAGTGGCCAAGCATTGACAGGCTGGGCTATGTATTAAACACCTCATTGTGACACCAAGTGATTCAGTAGCTGTCATTCTCCACTCTCTCAGAAGTGCTTTGTCTTCTGACAAAACAGTGAAAACTTTAATACTTCCAAAGGTTGAGTCAGAAGTAGAGTTCAAAAAGATAAAATGAAATTCCTACATTTACACAGACAGATTTTCCAACAGTGATTTATGGCTTTCTTGCCCATCTTGAGTCATAGGCTGGGTGCAGCATGGCCAGACCCAGAAACCTAGCCCTGAGTCAAGGAGTCATTATTAAATACTGTGAAGCCAATCACTTTTATTATAGGGTGCCTTGCCCTCCAAGCACCTCTGGCCTACTGTGTGATGATTCATTAAGCCACAGGGAACTGCAGTGATTCTTGTCACCCACACTAACTCTTCCCCACAAAAAATATCACAAAGTAAATAGAGATTATGGAGCATAGTTTGAAGGAGGTCAGGATGGGGTCATGATCTCACACAACTCAAAATATGATATATTCAATTCATCTTAAAGTGTCTGCTATTTCAGATGGCTCCATAAGCTTCCAACTCTGCCTCAGTAACTCCTAATTGAAGGTATGATGATTGTGTAGCTGGTGTTAGACACAGGTGGAAATGAACGACAGGCACAACAGCGAGTGTGTGTGTGTTTCTGAGGTCGGAGAAGGGCATAGCCTCACAAAATTGATGTCCTGNGGCCTACTGTGTGATGATTCATTAAGCCACAGGGAACTGCAGTGATTCTTGTCACCCACACTAACTCTTCCCCACAAAAAATATCACAAAGTAAATAGAGATTATGGAGCATAGTTTGAAGGAGGTCAGGATGGGGTCATGATCTCACACAACTCAAAATATGATATATTCAATTCATCTTAAAGTGTCTGCTATTTCAGATGGCTCCATAAGCTTCCAACTCTGCCTCAGTAACTCCTAATTGAAGGTATGATGATTGTGTAGCTGGTGTTAGACACAGCTGGAAACCAATGACAGGCACAACAGTGAGTGTGTGTGTTTCTGAGGTCAGAGAAGGGCATAGCCTCACAAAATTGATGTCCTGCCAGCAGCCTTTTGGGGGAAGGGATCGGGTGATGATGCCTGGTTTTTTCATGTTCTGTTTCACTGCCACAATTTCAAACCATGCTTCTAGGTGCCTGCATCACTGCTTGGATCCTACCCATGAGCCCGTATCTGCAGCTTAGAAGTATTGAAAATGCAGAGATGAGGGAGGGCAGGCTGGGCAGATCACAGGCTCTGTCTCTGTGGCTGCCATCCGCTGCTGAGTGGGAGTAGGAGGCTGTGAGGTAGCTTGGTATTCCCTGTGGAACAAAGCTTTCTGAAAAACAACAACTTGTTTAAAAATGCCTGAAGTACGAGAGACTGCTGCTACGCAATTCCTTCCCCATCTTCTCCAAACCACAGAGACAAAACTAAACCCAGTGAATCTTGGAGCCCTAAAGAACAGAGCTGCATGGCTGGGCAGCCATGGCAGGGCAAGAGGACTGAAGTGAAAATCCTCACTATAGCAGATGGGGACAATAAAGCAATCCCTACTTCTCCCCTCTACAGCTGTCAGAGAGGCTTAGATGAGATGAAAGACTGAGTAACTACTTAGTGATGTAAGGTGCAGCCAAAGTCTAGCAGACTGAGGCAAGTGTACCTATTAGGAGATGTTGCTGGAAAGCAGAGATGTGATCAGTGAGCCATTCCAACAGATTTTTGCCTGGCATAAAAGCAGTTGTCCTGAGCAAGAAAAGGTGTCTAATCCTCGGACGGAATTCCTGTGTTTGGGATGGAAGAGCAAGGAATTGGCCATGATTAGCCATGACAGTTTGAATGAGAGCAGGTCGCCACCACATCTGACTGTAAAAACCTCACACTCTAACAAGGTGACTAGTTACCCTGCAAGTAGATGCAGGCAAGTCTTTGTGTTGGTGCAAACAGTTAATAAATGGTTGAAAACGAGAGAGAGAGAGAGAGAAGCATTTGGCAAAAGGGTAGGTGTGTTTCCTGCAGTGGGAGCAGGCAGACACTGGGGGAGAGCAAAACAATATGAAAGGACCCATGTTATGTTGCTGAGATACCTGGTTGAGGTGAGCTATTCAGAGTGACTTCTCTCCTGACCACTTGGATTTGGTGCATTTTACCCAGTGAGTATCTAATAAAAATACTTTAAGAATTTTCCATAGATGATACAGACCTGGCTGATTTGAAGCGGGAGCTGGAAGCAAGCGGGGAATGCCACCGCCGGATTCCAAGCAGGTCTCTGTCCATTCCTACCAGGCCTCGGCCACTTCAGCCGCCACAGAGGCCTCCACCTCCTGGTGAGTTTAACTTTCTTTAATGCTGTGTTGGCCCCAGCTGAACAGGTTTTGCCTGCCATTTCTTGGTGACAAAGGAAAGTAATATCTTGTTCTGAAATGTCAGGCTTTTGAGGTACTTGTATTTGCCTCCCAGCCTGTTTCAGCTTGAGTATGGCTGCTGTTAGTACTGGGAGAAGTTTGTCTCTAGAATGACAGATACTCCACAAAAAAAATGCCTTTAGTAAGGATAGAATGGCCTATATGTTTCACCCTAACTCATCAATCAGGTTAGCGAGCTGAGCAACCACTTTGGAAGTCAGCAGGCATAAATACCAATATTTTTATTGCCACAAAGTCACTGTTTTCTTACAGTTTCCTGGTTTCTTAATTAATTGTAATCATACCTATAAAAAGCTTTGACAAAATACTTGTTCTGAACAGTTTTTCCTTTCCTGCTTTCAAGCAATTCTTGCTTGCTTTTGTGTTTATGAAAGAAATGAGAAGTGATGCTTTTTACTTGAGCTCTGCACACCTGAGATGCCATCAGTGCTGTGCTGCTCCTTTTTTATGGCTATTTCTGGATGAATTCTGATTGCCTGATCAGCAAGATCATCTTTGCTTTCTCTCTTAGACAAGCTATACATCACGTTTTTCTTGCAGCCTAAAAATGTCTCTTTTGTGTACATTTTCCAGTCTTAAATTAAAGGTTCTTTCAGGCTCACTGCTAGAAGGATTACTCCCATTCATTTCTGAGTCTGTTGCACAAAAGTGGCAACACCAGTATCTGTGTTTCTGTGCCTAGAATGCAATGTTAGTGCTCAAGTGAGGTTATCTAATTAATTAAATGAAAGTAAGAGTAACTAGGAAGCTGCTTCCTGAAACAGTTCAAGATTCCAGCATTTTATTTTGTGTTGAGATTTTTTTTTCCACCTTAGATTAGACCACTGACTGTTCAGCACATCACTCTGCCTAGATTAAAGTGTCTGACTCTTGGCACTCATGCAGAGGGACTCAAGGTCCTCAGTGTCCTACGGGAAGGTCTTGCTTAATATGTCTGTCCCTGGAGGAGCAGGGATGGTGATGGCATCTCTTCATCTCTTTTATTGATCACAAACAGTTTCCAAGCACATTGTTTTTGCTCCATTGCAGATAGAATGTTGTACCAGCTCTTGAATGTAAAAAGCTATTTTTTATTCCTCTTTCAGCCGGAACATCAGGCAAAAAGTCCCCCTCAGATGGTTCCCTCTCTCCAGGAAGCCATTCCACCTGCTCCATCCTGGCAACAGCAAAGCTGCTACCTGGAGCCCCTCAGCAGCCAGTGAGTCCTGCTGCTCAGCACGGCCTCTTGCCATTGTCCTGAACTCTTCCCTCTACACTGACACTGAGCATCATGTACAGGATGCACCTGTCATACAGGAAAGGAAGTCCATCACATGTCTGAGCTGAAAATGCTAAGATAACTTCTAGTACTGTAATACTAGACTGTAGGCCCTGCTAGACACCAGAAAAAAGTTAATAAAGTGCCAGGAATTAGGAAGGCCAAAGAGGGAGAGAGAGAATGAATAGTACAAGACCGGGGCACTGTTCGTTTATTCCACGTGGTTCTTTCTGACAAATGCTAACAGGAATTTTCAGCACCATCATAATATGCTTTAGTTCTTTTCTCACCTCCATTTTGATTGGCCATGAGAGTAGCCAAAATGCAGGAAAAGTCTTGACCATTGCCAGCAAGGCTGTTAGTGCCCTGAAGAGACTAAGACCAGAATGTTGAAACGCCTCCCCACTCCTGTCTTGCTGGATGAGAACCCTAATGAATTGAACAAGGAACAGCAAAGGGACAAGCTGTAGCAGTCAGGCATTGGCCTGTCTGTCAGCTGGTAGCAAAAATGTAATATTTGCCAAAAGATTCTTTACTTAATTTATACTATATTCTGAATTGCCAGTGGCAAGAACAGAATTTTACAGGTGTATGATCTTAGCTGTAAAATTACAGGTGTGCAAGAAAAATCAGTTCTCTCAAGATTACTCATTCTCATATTTTTTTTAAAGCCTAAAGTCCGGACTGGAATAAGCAAACCTTACAATGTCAAGCAGATCAAAACCACCACAGCTGAGGAAGCAGAAGAAGCAATTAGATGTCTTATGGAAGCTAAAGGAGGTGAGCACAGCTTTCTTACTGACTTCTAAAAATCTTTAAATAAAGAAAACTGTAGGTGTATTCATCCATCTCATCATAGCCCAGATGCACATATTTCTATTCAGAATTTCACCTGAACACATTCTTGCAAAATTGTACATGGTATTCTCTGTCACTGCTGGTAATATTAACCTTTTTTGAAGATGATTCAAGTTTTGTATTTTGTTGTAGAACCTGCTACTAGGAGTACCGTAGGTTATTTATGTCCAGATTTACTCACAAAAATTAAAATATAAAGATGGGATCTTACTAAACTGATGGTGCCTGTGTTAGCTCAGAGTTGCATAAAAGATATTTGCTGCTCTATTTAGCGAATGCTTACTGTTCCAAGATGAACTACAGAGCAAATACAGCTGCAGGAGAAATAACCTGGATTCTGTTCACATTTAGACAGCAAGCATAGTTGTAACCTAGATAGAAGCTTGCACCACTTCAGCTAAAAAAGCTAAGCTAACAGGCTACTTTGTGTGTAGGCTCTCTATCCAGTCCCTGGAGAAGACAGCCTTTTGCAAGAGCAAGTTGGAGCAGGAAACTAGCTTAGGTACTGTGAATGTACCCCCCAGGGTTGCACACAGTCTTTCTGCTGATGCTGCATGAATGAGAATGGCAGCCTGAGTTTGCAAGACTCTCAGTTTAGGAGAAAAACAGCCCTTTTTCATTTATAAATAGAACAATTGTAGTCTGGACTAATTCCATTTATTTAGAAATATCGTAAAGGCATAAATCCTTCTGTTTATTCCTCAGTGCTGTTCATTTCATTTCGATATCAGATTTACTTCCCATTACTTTTGAAATTCACATTAAGGATTTCTCTCAGTGTGGCTGAGAAAACTAGTCTGGTCAGCATCACTTTCAGTCCCTTATGTTGTAGGACCAGTTGGCATTCACAGTTCTTCCCAAAGTACTCTAAAAGACATGCTTGGTATCATTATCTTGACTTTTCAGATTGGAGCAAAAGGAGACTCAGGACTTGAGGCCAGTACTCCTGAACCCCCAGCCAGTGTTTTTTCCACTTGGCCAAATGGTGGCACAGTACTGCTAGTTCAGCATAAAATTATTTCAGATGGGAGTTTTTCCCTAAAAGCTTAATATAACAAACATGACAGAATTGCAAAGGTCTGTGCTTATTTCTAAAACCTACCTTCTTGGCCTGAGTCAGCCCTTAAGCCTGAACATTCTGGGAAAGATGATTATGAAAGAAAATATCTTGAAGCTACGTTCTGATCAGGCTGAGATGTCATATTTGGTTTTGCTTTTCAGGACTACAGGAAGATGCAGTAAAGCCTGTTCCAAGCAGAAACCAGACTTTCACGAAACCTGAGCCTCTTCCCAGCATCCCAAAATCAGCATCATCTCAAGGGTCACAGGCAGGACCAATGCCTGTGCCTCACCGTCCACCACCCAAAGTTCCAACTCCTAAGAAGCCAGTACCCCTGCAAAGGACCTGCAAGGTGGAAAATGTAAGATAGCTGCAGCCAAATGCATCCAGCCTCCATTACACAGTGTGAACGATGGCAGGAGGGGTGGGCTGTTAATCAGTTTGTATGAAGTCCTGTCATGTCAGCAGGCACTGAAATGATTTTGCATAAAATGTAAGAAAGATCGGAAAGAGAACCATATTCAGCTTTTCTGTTTGTCAGTCCATTCTTGGATTTTGTTACCTTTTTTCTGGTTTGTCTAAACCTTCTCAGGATTCAAGACTCGCCCCTTCTTCATCACAGTTTTTACTTTTGACCATGAGTGATTTACTCTGTAATGACTTGAGGCAGCTGCTTCATCCATCCTGCATCCTGTGTCCTCGCTTTTCTTGCACACCTTGTAATGGGATTCAGCCTTTCAATTTGAATTCTGTAGTCTACTCAAATTTCAGGTTCTTAAGAATACAAACCTGTAGGTGTTCAGGTTTTAATTTCTGTCAGGTCTCTACAATGAAGATAACAGTTCACCTCTAGAGCTGCTGAAATGATTATTTAATGTTGAAAGCAACTTAAGTAGCAGAGAAAGACAAATATAACCTTTTATATTCTTCCTTTAACAGAACTGCTAAGAAAGCTCTATTCTGAGTTGTTAGGGCTCCTGCCTTACCTTCCTTTTTCAAGGGCATTCACCCCTTCTCTATAATGGACTTTGTGTCATCTTTACTTAGCAGATTCACAAAACTAAAAAAAAAAAAACCACCACAAAAAAAAAAACAAGCAAAGAAACCCAAAACAAAACAAACAAAACCCAACCAATCAACCAACCAAACACACACACACACAAAAAGCCCAAAAACAAAACAAAAAAAAACCCAAAACACACAAACCCCAACCACCCCCCCAACCCTAACAAAACACACACACACAAACAAACAAAAATCCAGACAGCACATGCCAAGTAGTGGTCAGTTTGTCACCAATCCCGGGTCACTCCTGAAAGGTGCTGAGGGGGATTGCTATTTTGGTGTTAGTTATGTGAGAGCTTCTGCAGGAACAGATCCATTTCAGTTTGCCTTGAAATTCCACTCCTTCCTCCATCTGAGGGTGGTCAGATGGGAGTCGTGTACTTGAAAACCTCTACCCAATCCACCTCACTAAAACAGTATGCAGTCAAGTGTAGGCAACTTAACAACAGCATAGAGACAGAATTGGGAGGGGATATGTCCATCATGAAATACAGACTAAATATTTTGCCTGCATTAGAATTATATTATCTTTTAATACTATGCAAGAGTAATAAAGAATTTAAATACGTGCATTCAATCACACCAACTGTGAGAAATCTGAAGAAGCCCTTGCCCTCTTAGACTAAGCTGGGCTCATTATTTATATATTTTTAAATGGTGGATATATGCTAGACTGTCCTTTGAGAGCTTACTTTAATCTTCAGTTTCTAGCATCAGTGAGACAGGGCAGAGCCATTAATGCACTTATTGGGTTAGCATAAGCTAATTGTCCTTCAGTCTTATCTATCAGGATGTATCCAGAGGCACGTGCTAATTAATTTAGGCCTCCCTATGCATTCTTGCTTAAATAATATTAGTCAGTGGAGAAATGTCACAAATAAATAACTCGTCACAGAACTGTGTTAATTTGGCTCAGAGCAAAGTCCTAATGTGAAAGGAAGATGGTCAGAAAGACATGTAATTCTCATACAGGGAGTGAAGAGGCTGCCCTCAAATAGCTCTCTGTAAATGAACACGGGTGCAAGGCACGATACATGAGCACAGCACCCAGCAGGTACAGTGTAGAACTGTGCTGTCAAGCCTCCTCTTTGTACTGCTTTTTTTTTCTTCCAGGACAGTCAGTTTCTCTTAGTAACGCTGTCAATAACACTTGCAACAGTAGTGACTCAAACATTAAGGTACCCGTTTTTTCTCACATTTCTTCTTCCTTTTCTCCCTCAGGCCACATCTACAGAAGAGCGGTTTGACCAACCAACAGCACAGTCTCCTTTTGGCTTGCTAGAGCCCCATCTAGAAGACGGAGCTATTCTTTGTCCAGTCAAGATCACTCCAGTCCCTAAACCCAGAACACCACAAGCTGGAAAGCCTCAGGAGAGCTGGGGAAGCAGTGAACAGCAGCCCCCCTCAACAAGCATGGCTGAGGCCATTGTACTGCCTCCCCAGAGTGTTCCCTTTGCCCCAAAGGTGCCACCACGAAGGAAGAAGTCTGCTCCTGCAGCTTTTCATCTGCAAGTTCTCCAGAGCAGTGACAGCCCACTTTTTAGTGGGTCAATGTTCAACTCCAACAACAACAACAACCCTGGGTCCTGCCCCCAGACTAATGTCCTTGCTCGCTCAGCTCCTACAGCCTCCACCAGCCCAGAAAACAGCACAACTAAACTATTGACACCAACTGCTGCAGAACTGATGGCTAATCTCCAGGGCCTTCCTATACCAGCAGGTCAGCATCCACAACGCTTGGACACCAGCTCCCTTCCACAGAACACCAGTCTTTTGGACCTGGACATGCATTCTTCCTGCCCTCTTTCCATACAAGCAATATCAGTGGCTTCTCCAGAACACACTTCAGAGAATTTAAAACACCCCAACCTGAAAGATTTCAGTCACTGGGTTACATTCAGTGATGACGAAGACAGCAGCACATTGTCGGAAGGGTTCAACAAACTGCTTGCCTTAGAACAAAACAAAAATACCTCGAAGAAGACAAATACTGATTTAGAGTTGTAAAATTTCACCTCCTTAATGTTCCTACAGAAATCATAATTATGATGCAAAATAAAAAATTAATCTTTTTTATTTAATAAAATAGATCATCCGTCCGTGCTACATTTCATTTTCATGTTTAAAAAAAAGATACGGCCCCTGGAGGGAAGTATATAGAGTACATACAGTCTAACATTATCCACAGTTTGTTTGAAAAATTCTTTATTCTAAGTTATTTCTTTTTATTAATCGATCTTAAGATGTTTTATTTCATTTTGGGTACGAATCATATGTAAGAACATGTGATGATGTATGGAAAAAAAGACATTAAGAAAAACATTTTCCTGTGGAATTTATATTTTAATCAATTGTTTGAAATAAAGCATCCTTACCTCAAATAGTTAGACTGCCACAGTTATTCTGGAATGACCATCCAAAAGGGGAAGGTACACCAGTAACAGGGCTATTGCTCTGCTTCTTAAGCTCCCACTGTGGAAACAAGGCTCAGACATATCTTCTTGTAGATCTTTACCAGTGGCTGTGTTGGCAGCACTTACCTTGTTAGACACATTCCTCTTTGGAAGTAAAATGAGTGGTGTGTACTACTACCTGAATATAAAGCAGAACCAGGAGAGGTTGTGCCTGGGACCAGCAGGAAATGTCTGGTTTTATACCAAATCAGGCAAGTGCCCCCTATATTACAACAGGCATAAGTGCTGTGCTGTTCATGACACTGTAGTAACATGCCTCAGTGACACCAGAAGGCTTGGGCTGCCTCTCAAAACATTGCTCTGACGTACAGTAAACTCAAAATCAGCCCTAATTGATCTTCTGCCACAGTTCCAAAACTCACTTGGTTTTTGTTCACAAGCCCATGTCCAACAACATACTTTGCAGGGAAACAGCACTTGGACAGTGACAGTTCCTTTTGGAAGAAATGGCACAGTCTGCTTGTATACTATCTATGCAAATCCTGAAGAAATATGGTGAACAGTTGAGACCAGCCAATGACAACAGTCACTGACTTATTGATGTCTTATGCTAAAGGCAGTTTAGCAATTCAGTAGTTGTGTCCTTGTTCCCATTCTATGTCTTCATAAGCAAAGGCCATGTCAGTATTTTATTTCCACAATGCAGCTGAGGAAAGAGCTGGTCCTGGAACCTAAATGTGTCCCGCCCTAGCTGCACAGGCTTTTTTGCCTTGCCTTTGGGGTAAAACTGCACAAGATAGATGCCACTTGTGCAAAGCAGGCAGCTAAAAAGGATAAACAGATTGCAACTTGTCATGGTAACTTGTTAAAAGAAGCATCAAGATCTTTTATTATTAAAGGAATGAGAGTATTTTTAAGCAGTTGGTGAAGCTGAAAAAAACCCTCATTTGGAAATTTTTTTCCAGAAAAGATGCATTTAAAAAGGGTGGGTGTTTTTTTCCCATAGGAAAATTATTTGGCTTGTTCTCAGCTTCCTGGACACTGGGAATTCAGCCATTTTCTTCCTTGTAATGCCTACCTGTTTCACTGCCACTGCCAAATTTTGAACACAAGGCATCCTGCAAGACAGGATGCTGCCTTTGTCTGAGTACCTGCCATCCTCCTCTGCTCCCCTTGTTTGCCAGACACTTAAAAAAAAATCCCCCAAACCTTCAAAGGCCGAGCCCATAAAACCCAGTGCTAAGCTTCTTACATGAGTGTCAGTTTAACGTGGCAGCAGGCTGGTGAATAATGCTAAAGTAAGATAATCGTTTCCCTACAAGATGACACAGAGCCTTTGACTCTTCGTCCTCCTTTTAAAAAAAAACCACAGTGAATATTTATAGGCACATCTCAGTATAAAACATTATGAGCAGTAAAAAAGAAAGAGTACGTTATATGACCATATCCAACATTTTCCGCAAAGATAATTAACAGATCTAGGACAGCTAATTTACATGTTAATGAAAGTGTTAGCAGGAAAGCCAATTAAACTGGATTTATATAAGTCAAATAAAATCTGCTTTATTACTCTCCTTGAATAAGAGACGGATGTGGCCTTTAGCATTATATCTTATGTCTATGTATGTGGCAAGCTGCCCATTAAAGTATGAATCCCAGCAGCTAACTGGTTTATGCTGTCAGTGACAGCATATACTGTTCAACCGCAGCAAATCAAGGGAAAGGGACAGACAGTCCAGCTGAAAAGGTTACAGTGCAGAATGAGGAATCTCCTGTCTCAATATATTATCTTCCACACTGGTGCCCAACATCCCAGCCAAGTGTTTTCTCAGACGCAGGTGCCTGTGACCTGGGTTCCAGTTTCAATGGTCAGGGGAAGCAAAGCAAGGCCAGACTTGCTCTGTGTTTGGGAAATCCCCACATAAAACCATACTGTGGGAAGCAGCAATTCATTCCTTCTCATTTGGAATTAAGCCAGGCCCCACCACCATAAGAAAAGAGTCCAAGTAACCTGAACCATGGTTACTTGATGTCCCCAGCTCTGTCCTCAGATCTGCTGCTCGTCCTCATTCAGATATTACCAATGGAAACCCCTGTTGTCAGTGACAAGTGTCAGTCTTCAAGGCCATATAATGGGTGGTAGGGAATGGCTATTCCATGACATTTTTCTTGTTATGAACCCAGCACTTGGGAATCTAAAAACTTGACAGTGAAGCCAGGTATGAATAATTGACCAGGTGGACGTATACGAGTGTCTCCATGCTTATTTAATGAGAGATTTTGGGAAGAGTAGACTAACACCACATGAGCTTGCCCAGGTGCCTGTTAGTCCTGCAACTTCAAGCTGCAGCAGGCATCCTGCTTGCTCTATTGCATTTACATTTGGGGTGGGGAAGTGGTTCTCCTTGGTACAGCAACTGCCTGATTTAGCTTTTTCAGGTGAGTGATCACTGAAACAAACAAAAAGGAAGAGAACCAAAATCAAGATATTAGTTGGAATTTTAACTCTGGCGAAACAAGATTTTTGCTTTTCTCCTTTTTGTCTGGAATTGCCATTTTCACCAGATGGAATATTTCCCATTTCTTACCAGTTGCTCCACCTGGCACCACAAAACACAAATCACAGCGAAAGCCAGTTCCCACCACTGCAATCACAGCCATTAAAAACTCAATGACTGTTGCTACTAGAAATACCAGTACAGTTACGTAAGAGTTCTGCACAACAAGTGCAAGAGGACTCACCAACCTCTATTAGCTCTCCCTTCCTGTCTTACTGTTTCACTCCTGAATGCCACAATGCAGATGAAACACCATCTTCTCAGACAACTCACGCACACCCGATAACCACACCTGCAGCTGGGTCCCAGGCTAGATGGGATTAAGGGCATAGTTTGAGATCTAAGAGTTTACATAAAGGCACTGCTCCCAATTAATGTGACACCAGGAAGCAAAAAACAAAGTTCCTGATGGGAAGCAGACACGAATGCTACGCAACAGACCTGCTGGCCCTTGAACCAATGCTGTCTGTAAATGCTTCAGGAGGCACTGCTGCAAAATACAAAAGCAAAACTGAAAAACTGTTCAGTTTGGCAAAACATCACTGACCAGCCAACAGTACTGTGCCTCTCACAGAAGATGAACATTACATTGTTCCAGCATGACACAATCACTAAATCATAATGCAGAACTTTAACAAAAGGGAACATGATCCAGAGCATTCATTTGGCAGATCATTAACCTTTAATATATTTTGTGATGTATTGAAGACATTTTTTAAATCGCATTTTATTACTACATTCCAAAAAAAAACCAACAAAAAATCCAAACCCAACAATCCCCCTGCCAAATATTAGTTTTAAAAGTTACACATATATAAATAGTTACAAAAAGCAAAACATTGATTTAGGAATTCCAGTTCCAGTAACAAAACATAGGTGCATTTACTAAGATTAATGTTTAATGTCATTGATCTGAATCCCTGTAAGCCAAAGAATTCTATTAAAATCAATAGATTTGTCACACTAAACAAGCATTCAGTTATTAGAAGTCTTGCCTATTCAAAATAAATTCCACATACTCTCTTCTTTGTGAATACAAAGTGTACTAATATATTTACACTCTGAAGTCAAACCACAGTGTAAAAAGGATAAAGCTGTTCAGAAATTACGACGGGTCTGTTACATTTTCTATAGGAAACACTGCAATGCAGCATTCTTACCTACATATCAGCTGGGGGGGGCGGGAAATGCTCTTTTTGCCAGTGTAGTGCTGTACATTCTCTGTACTGCTCTTGAGAATTTTAGTACCTGACTCCCTCACGTCAAGGCTCAACTTCCAGAAGTGTATTTTAAGATGTAGTGTCTTCCTGGGCTGGAGTGCTCTAAAGTGGGAACAGCCAAGGTGGCCTCAGGACTGGCAGGACTGCAGTGCCCACTGGCACCAGAAACAAGCCCACACAGACCCACGAGGTGCATCCCACCTCCCTGGCAGCTTTCAAAGCCATAATTTTAAGGCCAGTAACATTAGATCCATCTCACATAAGTGACATTAGCAGACCCATCAGGCCTGTCCTCACTACAGGTCTCACTTGGCCTGTAGCAAGTAAGGTAGCAAGTAATGGTCAGCAAAGGTAGTACAGCCTTATCATAGCCTATATTTGTTTTCAGAGAGGGTTGGGGGTGTAATGAAAGCAAGGAAAGAGACCACAATTAGACCAGGCTGCTTTTAACTACAAACTATCTAAGACTTCAAAAAGTGACTGTGCACTGCCATTTTTTTGTCTAAAAATACTGATTTCTCGTCAGTACTGTTAAGGTACCCTAAGCATAAACAAACTCAAATAAGACAACACTGCTGGTTTTCTCTGTATCTACACCAATAAATATACTTGGGCCCCAAGAAACCAAAACACCTGTGGTGATCTGCATTTTCAGGGGGGCCTTATGATCACCCAAATTTTTTCCTGCTTTATTTTTCTCTACTAAAGCATTAGCTTTTTTGTCAGGGCCTACATTTTTCTTAATCCACCTGAGCATTTTCAATGCTCTTCTTTAAATCAGCTAAAGAAAAGGTTCTATAGGAGAAACAGGGATTTGAATGTATATCACCTTCTCAGAACATCCCAAGAGTAAAGCAGAAGAGCTAAGCCTCTTTTCTGTACTTTCCTTGTGAACAAGCACAGAACTGCCCTGTGTCTGACCAGAGACACGCTGTCCTAAAGAAAGCAATCTCATACGTCCAGGAGAGAAACATACAAGGTGAATATTTCTTTTCTTTTGTTTTCATTAATACAAACAAGGTAAAAACCATCACAGTTGCCTAAGCAAGACAACCTACCAACCCATCTCCTTCTCATACAGAAAACAGATGCCATATTTGTTGACAAATCTGGGTGCTCTATTAAATGAAAAGGCAAATGACAAAACCTCCTGTAATTGGGCAACTAGACCAAAATGTTACCTTCATTTATTTGGATATTGTTTCTCCAGGCTCCAGACAGACTACTTAGTGTGGACAGTAAACCAACACTTTGTGGCAGCTTATTTGCCTTTTTGTCACAATAAATAATCACCTCAGTTAATTGTTTCTGATCCTCTCTATAAGACTTTGTCCTAGATGTATATTTACCTGCCTCCAAAGCAAGCTTGTGTTTTTTTGCTAAAAGGAGATATCTGGGGCACACATTTTCCTTTTGCCAAGTCTGTATTTGTTTTGAAAGTATTTTAGAAATAAATTGCAGAGGTGACTAAGTTGGAGATGTACTGAAAATTATTTAGCCACAGATACTATTGACATAGCACCCCTGTAGTTCTGCAGATCTCCTAACAAATAAGAACTTTCCATGTCACACCAAATGGAGGGCACAAATAACCAAGGACAGCAAATACTCAATCTCCAAGTTCTTGGGCTAAAACATCCTGAATGAACTTCAGTGTACGTTGGTAGAGGAAAGCATCCTTCTTCTTTGGCTTACAAATATTTAGATGATTAACATCCACTGGAATAAGGTCTCCAATTCCTAAGTCTGGGAGAGGGGAAAAAAAAAAAAGAAGAAAAAACTACTGAAGTTCATAAGATGACCTAGACTGAAAAGCACATCTTATGTTAGCAATTTCAATCTCAAAAGCAACTTCTCTTGTCTTCAGTGTAACTGTTTGGGCCTCATTAATTTTTAATGTGCTAGAAACATCAGAGCACACTGCTATGGTCAGATGGAGCTGTACATTGCCACAAAACCCACACTGGTAAACCATTAGGCCAGAGTTCTACTGTCTTTGTCTGATATACACAAATGTACATTTTTTCATATAGACAACTTTGATGAAACGAAACTTCATTTATCAGCACCTGACCGACCAACAGCACAGTTGTGACTGGGGTTTAAGCATTGACATGATCAGGGATAGGGTTTAATCCACGGTATCTTGAATCTGATCACCACTAATTGCCAGTATTCCTGACAAAAATGCTTTGATGTGGAGATTAAAAATTGGACTAGAATGAACCTGAAATATGCCACAAATCACCACACACATTTCTGGGCTAATGAAATATTACACTATGGCATTTATTCTTTCCTGAAAGCTATCACTACTAACTTTCCAGTTAAGATGCCATGACTGCCACATTCCGGTTTATTATCTATTCACTCAGCATCCTGGAAAGTCCTCCATTTAGCTTTGAGCTCTGTATCTTTAACCATGTAAAATTACACTAGAGCAGAATGAAGCTTTGCTTTCGTGTGCCCAAGCACACATGCAAGAAACATGGAGCGTTCTGCTTGTCAGCCTGCATTGTGAACAGAACGAGTGCCGTGCTGCCAAACTGTCACATACCCTCTAAAGGTTTGCAAGAGTGCTCACATGCTGCATTGTGTGTCATCTCTAGAAGAGGAAAGATGCTACAAAATTATAAGTGCACACACAGTATTTATTGGGGCTCTGTCATTAAGCCCTCTTTTTAATTTTATTTTGTTAAATCGAAAGAAACCCAACCAAAGCCCCATTTTTCAGTCCTTGCCAATCAAATTGCATCAGCAACATTTCTGCAAATGATTGCTGCTCAAGAAGACATGCTGTAAAAATACTGCTAAATATTGACTCATAAAAATAGGGATGTATAGTTCACCTTCTTCAGAGCAACCGACTTTGGACTTAAGCTAGTGGATTTAGCTGGTGGAAAGCCTGATACGAAACCCAACAAAGCAATGGTTTCTGTTCAGGGCCTCACAGATACCTTGGGTAGTGCAAAAGAAGGTTTTGCTTCATGAAAACCCAAAAATGTAAGACTTAAAACAGTTCTCTAAGTTGAGCACCCATAAAAAAAAGCAAGGGAAAGAAGTGTCTGGTTTTCCTTCCTCCTACGAAAGGCAAAAAGATGGAGGAAACTCTGCAGGAGGAAAACTGTACTGCTTGAGTATCTGAGATGTGGAAGGTAAAGGTTTCTTAACACTGAAAACCAATTTTGTGAATTTTTTCCTCCATTAGCAGTTTAATAATTTTCTTTTTTATTTTCTTAAAGCAGGAAATAGCTAGGATTTTGGAAGCATCTGAAACACTATTCAGCCTACCTATACAAACATAAATCACAATTAATCATAATTCCAAAGGAAAAGACTCCAACAATGTAACACTAGACCAGGTTTTATGCCACTTTTTTCAACAAGAAAATGTTACTTGCATTTAGAAAAACCAAACCAAACAACTGCTATTCTAAGATCTAAATGTAGCTGCTTCTGATCTCAGCAGAGAAACTGCAGTTTAAACTCAGCCAAAAGTTTAAACAAAAAACCCCACAACATAACAGATGCATTTTTCTAGGTCTTTCTACCACAACATTTATAACCCTTTCTCGTTATCGATGCTTACACGAATACATACAAAATTAAATAAATTAAATGGCCATTTGACTTACCTGCTGATTCCAAAGGTACGACATGCAGTTTTAACATGCTGCCTATGTGTGTGGGTAAGGTTTCTGCAAAACTCAGCACTGAAAATTTCTTGTCTTTGGCAAAAGACAAGAAGTCATCATTCAGCTCTTTAAGTGCAGGAGAATCTAAGAAAGAGCAACATAATTTTTGCAGTGTTATCTGGAACATAAGATTAAAGCATTTGTCTGGCAAGACTGCATTGCTAAAGAGTTGGTCTTGAAAAATTAATATGACAGTAAAAGGAGTAGCATTTAATTTGTAATCCCTTTTTCCCAGTTACCATATGCAACAATTGTTTAATTCTGCATAGCATAGAATTAGTTTGGAAGATAAGAGCTCAAGATCTGGCACATGTTAAGTTATTACTTTGCTGAATGGCCCAAACTACTCTTTAAACTTGTTCTGACTCCCCTTTTTCCCCCTCACCTCTGCAATCAAATGAAACAGCTAATCAGAATCACTTGCCATAATTCAACACACCACCCAAACCATAAAAAGGAGGTTTGTTGTTTTTACCCAGCTTTTTCTGACAACACGATGGAAAAAACAAGGCTTGTGAACACATTAACAGAGTTCCCTGTTGTTAGATGGTAGCAAAGTGAACGTACCCTTGCTGAGTTCTTTAACCTCCACAGACGGAAAGAGAAGATATCTGGCATTTATAGAATATTCAGCCAGCTGGGAACCATGGTGAGGTACGCTATAAAATATGATTCCTCTGGTGTTGTTTACAATTTTATCCATTTCTGGATTCTTGGAAGCATCCACCAGCATCTTTTTCACTAGAAGACCTGGCAACAGAAATTGAATTAATGCAGGGATTTAAACCACTGTGAAAATAATGATCATGCTATATTATCCATGAAACAACTAACCATATTCTTGCCTCATTGATTAGTCCTTAGATTGTCAAATATGTAAGATTAAGCTGAAGAAAAACCAAACCAAACCTGAGAAGGCATTAATATAAAATGTCAATGAATGATGCAAATCCAATTTTGGTTTGTTTTAAGTGTTGCTAATGACATTTACTATATGCCTGATCATGGAGAAAATTTTGCCTCTGCATTTCCATTTACATGAATTTCCACTCACTGAGTTTTTAAATCAACATGTAAAAAGAAGCAGCAATAAAAATCCTTTCAAAATGTATACGCTATTGAGTATAATGCATTAAGAAAACAGAAATCTGTTTTTCATTTTTAGGTCTTTGCAAAATTTTTCACTAAAATATTCTGGATAATTGTATTTCAATCTGAATTTGTTTAACAGCTTATTCTGAAAGGAATACTTTATATCAAACAGGCAACATGCTTACCACCCATGCTATGGGATACCCACACCAGAGGTCTGTCTCCAATCCCAGCAGCTTTGAGCTTGTCAAGCAGCTCACTGCTCCTGTAAGCAATAGACTTCCTGCAAAGAAAAAACAAACACAGGCATAATGAAGCATGATAAGTTAAAAGGCAATGTTAAAACACAATGAATTTTCAGTGCTGTGTGTTGATGGAAGTGAATTAGCTACAGAAGCATTAATTATTTAATTATTGTTGCTACAGTCAAAAATGCCAAAAACTTTTATAAGGTTGACTTCACAAGGACAACAGGAATTGAGCTAAACTCAGTTTCTTGCTCTTGCAATAAAGTTTTATTTTAATTTCACTTATCAATCATTTCCCTTAGTTTGACAAATTGTTTTATGGAGTTTTAAATAATTTCATTTACACACTGTAACAAAACAATGTTACAAAACAAAGCAACATAGACACATAATGAACTTTAGCCCTTGCAACATGAACATACCTAATGTCTGACAAAAATGTATTTTGCTAAACAATGCTCAAAATGTGGAGCAATGTACAGAAACTTAATAACTAAGAGCATGATCAACCAATACATTAAAAAAAAAATCACAGCCAATGTCTGCTACACTTTCCAGACAAAAATCTCCAAATGCTTTGTACTGGAATAGTATGAAAGCACAATAATCTCCAATTTATAAATGAGAAGACTGAACTCTTGAAAAGATAAGCTACACGTTAGAGGCTGAAAATGAATCTGTGGTACAACCAAAACAAAGCAAACCCCAATTCCCAATCCAAGCTTGAAAGTGCAACATCATTATGCCTTGCAGTGTAACAAGAATCAAACACAGAAAGCCCTTGGATAATGAAAGCATCAGGATATCGGGGCAACCACTGTGCGAAATAATTCACTTCATCTCTATCAGTCTCAGCATTCTCAGTAGAAATTGCTTTATAACACATATGAAAAGGATACTCAAATGTGTCTTTTCAGCTGAACAATAGGCTTTAGACTAGCAAAGAGACAAAAATTCACTTTGGAAACAGTAAGATCATACACTTAAGAGCAAACCAAATTTGTGATTTGATTCTATTGCCACATCTTTTTTCCTGCTAGTTAAAAATATCTTCAATATCTTTCATTTATTATTAAACATACAAAATTATAAAATAATCAAATAATATGCTTGGGTGACCATAAATAGCAGCTAATGTAATTTTCCATTTTGTAATGAAAAAGACATTAATCTTAGCGAAAGAAATACATGTTTATTTCTTTAAACATACTTCAGACAGACACAGGAAAAGAGTTTTTTTAGAATCATAGAATCATTTAGGTTGAAAAAGACCCTTAAGATCATTGAGTCCAATCATTAATCCAGCACTGCCAAGTCTACCACAAAATCATGTCCTTAAGGGCCATATCTGCCCATCTTTATATCACCTCCAGAGATGGGGAGACAGCCACTTTCCTGGGCAGCCTCTTCCAGGGTTTGACAACCCTTTCAGTGAAGAATTTTTTCCTGTTTTCCAATCTAAACCTCCCCTGGTGCAGCTTAAAGCCATTTCCAGTCTTCTTTGGACCTGTAACCACCTACAGGCTTCTTCCTGTCATTTTTCTGCCTCATTTCAAATAGGCATATTAACAGTCATGTCTTTCTTATTTTTTCCCTGCTTACATGTCTTCTTTAATGCAATAATTGCATTGAGCTTTCATATAGCCAGAAGGAGGAGGAAATGAACAAGTACCAAGTTCCCAGTGTACTACAAACATGCTGAATTTTTTTATTCCCTGCACAAAACAAAATCGGCTTTCAGATTCCTAACCTGCGAGCAGTCATGCACACACCTCCCCTGAAGTACACAAGTTGAATCTACAGTACTAGTCACATGCTAAAGTACCTGTATATGTGTTTGAAGGACTTAAGTTCTGATTTAAAGATCACTATTACTAAGCCTAAAATCCATCCAAGCCAAAGAACCCTTACAGGCTCAAAGTATTTTTATTTTTCAGGAAGAAAATGCTTGATGGTTGCATCTTCCTCTGACCTATCCAGTTCACCAACAGTAAAAATGCAACTCCTCTGACAACTGTATCTGACCAAATCAGATACGGTTGCTGTATTTTATGGGCCAAAGTAACACTTTTTGAATAAAAGTATCTTTCTATCACAAATAGTGTGGCAAGCAGGAGGAACGAAGTGACAGGTGAGGCAATGCCTTGAATCCTGTGTTCAGCTCCTAACCAGGAAAGACTTTGAGGCACTGGAACACATCCAGAGAAGGGCAACAGAGCCAGTGAAGGGTCTGGAGAACAAGCGAGGAGCAGCTGAAGGAGCTGGGGTTGTTTAACCTGGAGAAAAGGAGGCTCAGGGGGTGACCTTATCGCTATGACTACCTGAAAGGAGGGTGTAACCACTTGGGGGTTGGTCTCTTGGCCCAGGGAACAAATGACGGGATGAGAGGAAACAACTTCAAGTTGCACCAGGGGAGGTTTGGACCGGATATTAGGAAAAATTTCATCATCAAAAGGGTTGTCAAGCACTGAAACAGGTTGTCAAGGAAGTGGTTGAGTCCCCATCCCTGGAGGTACTAAAAGGATGTGTAGATGTGACTTCAGGACATGGTTTAGTGGTGGACTTGGCAATGCTGGGTTAATGGTTGGATTCAGTGATCTGAAGGGTCTTTTCCAACCTAAATAATTCTATGAAAATATATGCTTCATTTTATCAGGAGTACAAAGCCATAGTACAGTGATGTTTTTGCTGTGCTAATGAAGCATTATTGTGTCACTTCAAGAAATATTCCCTTTAAGATTTACACTAACTAATAGCATAGTTTAGTGTCTCCCCTGAACATGAGTAGAATGGACAGTAAGAGTTCATGAAGTTACCAGAATTAGCTCTTCACGAGGCTACAAAACTCAAGCATACCATGACTATACTTAATTTTTTCCAAATTTAATTTTCCAATGCAACACAAGTTAAATTCAGTTTAACAGTCAGTGATCCCAAGTATCAGCTTTACAGGTCTCCCTCCTGCCCCCCCTCCAAACTGCAGATGCTGTATTTGTTACCTGTGAGCCTCAACAGGACATTTTGCTTTCCAGTCACTCAAATGGGTGTCATATTCTACAGATAGGATTCTAAGGGAAGGACAGTCTGAAGCCAGCCATGTCTAAATTAAAAGAAAAGCAAAACCAAAGAACTTATGATTGGGGTACTTAAACTCTTAGAAGCAAGAGATGTTTCTATGGGGACAATATCAAGCAAGAGTTTTGCTCATCAATTAATCCCCAAATACATTTTACACCTGGATTATTATTCTTTTATTATATGCTGGCAAACCCTAGGCTGTTCCCCAGCCACAAAGTAGGCAAAGGATGAAGACTGATCTCTAACTCGTGCATTCCTGGCTCCCTCTCCTGGGCGAAACAAGACTAAGATTATCAACAGGACTGATCAGTTCAAGTTTTACAGAGATACTTCAGTGGCTACAACGGTGTGAGTCACTTGAAGCAGTAACTACTTATTCACCAACAATACTTAAATAGCAATCCACACATACTCAATAAAAAAGATAAGAAAGAGTACTTAATTTAAAATGTAATTTTATATATCTTTTCCGCAGCAATAACATTCCATTAAAAAAAAATAAAAAAGCACATAAGGAAAGCAGCCACGGCCTTCCCTCTCACTAGCACATGAATGATGTTGAGAGCATTAAACTTAGCAGGGATTTTTCCTTGCAAACAATAAACAACTCACTAACAAAAATCTATCAGGAACTTGGAAAGTGCTACTTGTATAACATATTACAACTAATGTGATTCAAAAAAAGACATCTGCCAGACAGTCTCCTAGATGCTTTGGACAGCTCTCATTAATGAGAAAACAGCAGCTATGTGTAAAAACGTTACTGTCTTTTTACCTTCGGCCAGCACTGACTATAGTCCTCTTCCCCTTCTGAGACCTTTTTATCCAAATGCCTGTCAATGTCTTGCTGTCGCCAGGTTTTAAATGCTGCTCCCAAAAGACCATGAACAAAAAGGATGTCTGCTCTGATGGGCTGACTGATCAAGAAAAAGGAGTTTTTAAGAGATATGTGGTACATACTCTTTTAGCAAATTAGAACTTTTACCTAGATGCCAAAACACTTTTTTAAACAATACATGTGATTTCTTATCTCATGGACAATATTTCATGATATTTCAAAGAGTACTCTCAGATCAAGACAAAAAACAGGGATCCACCTAGAAGAGATATAAAAAGAGGTATAGAAAGTACCCACCTCACAAATCCTAATTTTCTATAACGAAAACCAGCTTTCCCTCCAGCTACTATTAATGCAGCTTTATCATTTAATTAGATCTTCACTGCAATCTGAGTAATACCAATGAACCCAGGGAATAGTTATGTCACTAAGTGACATAACACGCTGGAGACTGCTTCAGTCCCAGATCCACAACTGCTATTTAAAGAGGCTAAGATGAAAATTTACTGCATCTTAGGCCAACTTGTGCTGATGCCAGTAGAATAATTACAAGGCACACTAACCAAGACATACAGTGCAAAAGTTAAAGGGTTGCCACACATGCAAAGCAGTAATTAATCTCATGTTTTGTGTTTGGATTTTTCCATGCATTACAGTAATACTCTTTTTATGGTTATGGACTACTCCAACCACTTCTGTTGTTCTTCTACCTGAGAATGTAAATTCAGTCCTTTCAACCCACCAAAGAACAGGAGGAGCAGGTGATATCACTACAGCAGCACTCTGATTTCAACTCTTTGAACGTTCTGTAACTGAATAGTGTAACAAGTAACTCGAAGTACAGCATTCACAGTCTCCTTCTGCTTTACCTGCTACGATACTGTGGATGTAAGACATAAACACCATCTGGGTATTTTTCTTCCACCGTGTCCCTGTCTAGATTAGCCAAAGCTCTTGATGCGTGAGAAGACTGAATGATATGGGGGGATTTCATTACTTCAGCAAGTACAGAAACCCAACCTACATTGAGAAAAAAAAGTGACAGGTTAACTAATTCAAACAGAAGAATTCAGAAACATCATCCTTTAAACTATACTTGTGAAAACACATGTTAAAACTTAAGAAGGGTAACATCAAAATAAATTATTTCAATCCACTCTTTACCTCAGGAAAGCCAAAGACAGGTAAGTGGAATCTCCAAAATTCAAAAATTCACAGTGGCAAGGAGGTAATGTATTTTACTACTGTTCAGCTTATGATCTGAAGGAGAACCTCTTCTCAGAAGAAAAAGGAAATGTATCAGCAGGTCAATAGATTGTCAGAGAGAGAACAGATCTCAGGTCTCTTTTTGCAAGTAAGATGCAAGGAAGATGGAGAAAATGCATCTTAAAGCACAAGAAAGGCATAAAAAACAACCTACAGGAGCAATGGTAGGTGAAAAAATTGATGCTTGCTGTAAGAGTATGACCATTTCTAATTTTAAAATCCAGTGTATGAAAAACTCATTATGGAATTAAAATATCCCTTCTATTCTAAAAATACGGTACTATTTATACCACAGAAACATAAGAAAATTAGATTTGATACAATCATCAATATAGTTTTAAGTCATAGCTACTACGACTTACAGACATTTTATAATACTCAAGCTAAAGTGTAAAGTTTTCTTAGACATGGATGGGGATGTTCAAAAACTATTGAAAAATTCAAAGGAATATCTTTTATGTGCACACACAAATATAAATGTCTCTTTAAAATCCTGATAAATCTTGTTGCTGCTAGTGAAAGTGGCCTATAAATCACAATTACATTACAGTCAAGTTCAAAAGGAAAACCTTGAAGAGAGATTATCAAATGGAGGTTGATTTAAAAAAGAACAATTTACCTCATGAGCATTGTTTCAAAATCACGTACATTATGTTACTACTAGTATAGTCAGTAAGTTTCTAATTCAAGATAGTTCACTGTAGACTGAGAAAAAGAATGAACTGACATTTGAGTTTTGATTTAAACAAACAAACAAAATTTTTTAAAGAATTAAGTATTTAAATTACATATCTGAGCCGAATACATGTTCACCATTGTGCAAGTTCTCCTTTAGAAGAAAACTACCTAAAATCTACTTTCAGTTCTCCAAATACAAAGAATACTATCTGAAGTCTACTTTCAGTTCTCCAAATACAATGGAAGACTGCCAAGATAGTTTGACTAAAACTAGCACAGTCTTTTGTTTTGCATCTCTTAAATGAGCCAAGACAAAGAGTCAAAAATAGTGTTCAGAATCCTTCTGTCCCCAGATACCCCATCACAGCTACTACACAATGCATCACTTTTTCTTCCTCTTTCTGTGCCAGCAGTTTTTGCAAGGAAAAGAGCCTTAGAGGTTCTTTCTTCTTATGCATCATCCAGCAATAAAAAAGAAGCTTTATCAACTCTGGACCAGCAGTATCCAACTGCTCATCTCTGGAGTTTGGTTCAGTCTTAAATTCCCTTTGTACTGAGAGTTGTGTCCCAGGGAGCTGCTGACTCTCCTATTTCAATCGCTTCCTCTACATATATGCTTTTAACAATCATAAGAATTTAGAAATGGTGCTAGAACTCAGAACAAAGCCTTTGTAGTCCAGCTGCCTTTCTTCAGAAGTGAGCAGTGTGGAAGTTGCAGAACAATAAAAGAATAGAGTAGTAAAAGGGCAATTATATAGTGTTGATTCTACCCTATGCCCTCTGGTTTTCTGCAGTCAACTTGGTTTCCACGTATAGAACTTTATGGATTTTTCTTTTAATGAATTTGTCTAATCACTTTTTGAAGCTTTGTAAGTCTTCAACTATCACCATGTTTTATAGCAGTTTTTAGTTTGGACACATAATATATTGAAAAATATGTATTTATTTGTTCTGTCTCTTTATAATTTAATGTGCAAGAACCTTTGGTCTTGCATCACAAGAAACAGCCTTCTCTATGCCAGTGAAGAGAATTTTACAAATCTTCATTGTATTCTCTTTCGATCGCTTTTTTCCACACTAAACATCTCAGTTTAATTATTTGTTCTTTATATCACAGCCATTTCAAATTTTTCATCATCCTCACAGTCTTTTCCTGTGCCTTTGCTACTTCTCCCTTGTGTAACAGAGAGATTAAAAATGCACACTGTGTTTAAAAGGCAGACACCAGCTCAGACCTATACAACAGCATATTGATATTTTCTAATAAAACATTGAGATTTATTTATTTGGTACAGAACTTTCATTGTGATATTTAGAGGGTATTAAAAAAGGGGTATGAGAGAAAAGGTTAGTAGAACTTAGAAGTCTAACACGAAACAAGGGAGGGAAGGACATCATGTTTCACTTTGTTCCAAAAGGTGAAGATTGCAAGTTGGTCTGTTCCTGTACAAGACTAAAACACAGTAAATTAAAAAAAAAAAAAAATCTACAAGGTAGATGATCTCTAAGAGCAGGAAAATCAAAAAATATTTTTGCCAGTAATGTGAACCGAACATTAACAAAGTCAAAATTTTCACCATCCATCAGACTTTGGACACATCTCCTTGACATACATCGGCTA
This sequence comes from Pachyramphus minor, assembly GCA_013397135.1. Lineage (NCBI taxonomy): Eukaryota > Metazoa > Chordata > Aves > Passeriformes > Tyrannidae > Pachyramphus > Pachyramphus minor. The sequence continues at coordinate 404,462 of VYXB01000536.1, forward strand.
GACAGGAAACAGGAGTTCTTAATCAAAACCATCTAAACAGTCTACATTTTTTGTATTAAAAAACCCGAACAACACCTCCCCAGCCCCATAAATATAAAAACCACACCACTGCCATGGTCTTCTTCATTTTACATAAGCACCAATTTTAGAATAGAAATCTGACATTCAGACTACTCAGCACTTGCTTTCTTTTACCTGCACGTACTATGGATGAGTGAAGATGTTCATCCAAAGCCATATTCCCAATAATGCGAATTATGTTTCTCTGTATCTTCGCTGAATCTTTACGTAGCTGGTATATCCTCTGTAGTAGCTGAAGGCCTCCTTTAGCTTCAATTTTATCACAGTGAGAAGAAATCTAGCATTATACAGTAAATACAGTGATAATCAATAGATGTTCTGCAAAAGGTTCTTTAGATGCTGTTAATTCACAGATTAGGGAGTTTCAAGGAGCTGATATAATGCAGAGTACTTATTACATGGAAATTATTATTAATCTAGAATTTATTATGTCATAGTTAAAGAGGAAGTAAATATTTTAATATGCTAAATGCATGACTCCTATGAATTGACAACCTGGAAAACTGAGTACCATCACTCTACTCTCTTCCACATCTGAGGGAGATGAGATTGCTCTCTGTTTGTCGTGATCAAACTTCAACTTAAGTTCAAGAGTCTGAAACAGGTCAATTTTCTGTATTTGTTAGAGCATTATCTCAACCAGAGCCACTTGTCTTCCTGTCCACCATCTAAAACGCACTGAAATGCAAAGGTATTTCTACTTCCAAATAGTACTGCTATCATTATTGATCCTAGGGGCAACAACAGATTTTAGTCTAAGCAAATGAATATGCACTAATTAGTTGTAGTGTGAACAGATTGTCTACTCTTAAAAATGCGTGGTAGCTACAGAGCTGCTGATATCCTCAAGTCTGTGGTTTTCAACAGACAGACAGGGATTTGGAATGAGTACAGTCACAACCTGTTTAAACTGAAAATCTGGAATATAACATATTCCAGACTAAGTCAGAATTTCTATGTATATGGAAGATGTGAAAGGAATACCAGCAAACTGCACTTTATCCATCCCTACTATCAATAACAATATGGTGTTCTCAATACTGTTTCTCAGTGTTTTAGCTTCTGAGCAATTAAGTGCACACAGAAGAGTGCAACAATAGGAAACAAGAAGAATCATTGTTACAGAAAGTCTTCCATACTCTTTATTTTTATCCGGCCCTGAGAGGCCACTGTATTCTGCCCAAAGGCAGTGGCCCCTGGAGGGAGTTTTTTGAATAGATAAGGTTTGAATTCATGAGGCTACTTTGCTTTATGAAAACTTATGGATTAAGAGCTGTAAGAAGAGACCTGCTTGTAATTTTCTGAACTGATGTACACTGACTTACACAAATCCACATACTTTGCACTGAGAATTTCACATCATCAGTATCTTGACTACTGAGAAACTGCAGAGTGGAAACACTGTTTCATCATGATATCCATCTCCAATGACTTCGCCTGTTGGTGGGAAGTAGCCCCACACAGGATGAAATCGTTTAAGCCACCCAGACCTCAGGCATTCTCTCCTGCTTTTCTGACTCAGAGCTGCCCTTTTACTTCTTGGAAGATACACACAGGTATACTACAGGGGAACTTGTTAGGGCTAATTAGAAACAAGAACAGAACTTACATACACTTCCCGGTGAGAAAAAAAATTAGCTTATTATACTACATTTGTTTCACACCAGTCTCAGCTGTCTCAACACCCTTACAGAAAGAGTGAGGAGTAGGAGATAAAGAAATGGCAACTCGTTCACAATACATGAGAGAGCATTAGAAAGGAATGTTTATAAATGTAGTTTTTCAGTTATAGTTTAAAGGACAAATTACCTTAGAATGCTGTACTAAAGCCTGCAAGCAAAAGAGTTCCACTGTTTCTGAAGGGATTTTACTCAACGTCTCACAATATGGAAGTCCATTTCCTCCAAAACACCATAAGCCTCCCTGAAATGAGAAACAGTAAAAATCACAACACACTTCAAATGGCAACATAAAACAAGGATGTCTAAACTGAACCGTTAAGTGTGTAATGATCTATAGAAATTGCCTTAAAAAGTGCACAGCATGCTTACACTTTTCAAAATGTACAAATCACACAACAGTACACCATAAAAATATTTACCGGTTTTAACTGAAAATATTAATTAGATTTTCAGTTGGTAGTCTCCATAGTCTATTAACTTCAAAACGTAAATAAAGGGGAAAAATGTAGGATTTTCATTTTGTTAATGAATGTCTTCTTTTAAGATCATTTGCTTAAGTGTTAAAAACAAGACTCAAACTAAATTTAGACTTCCATAGTTGCAAAACTGAAAACAGGAGGAAAAAAAGTCTCCAACATGTGGCACAGCCTCTGACAACCAGTCTCTCAATTATACAGCAGAAAGACCAGCATGATCTCAACAAAAATCAAAATGCCTACAAATGCAGTGTCTTACCAAAGCTCACTTTGCAGCAAGAGCTCTGTCTGTGAAAAAAATAAGGAGTGATAGTATATAAATAATACCCATGACTCTGTTATAGGTACTATAGAATTATTGCACTCTGAAAGCTCTAAATGAAGGCTGACAAGCATCATTATTAAAATGAATTCACGTTTGCTACTGCATCTTCTAAAAAATAATAATCACTCATTAAAGAACTCACAAATGTAAATAAAAAAAATAAAATTCCCACGAAAGAGTGGATGAAAGTGGCATTCCAATTATTATTTTTAAGCAATAATGGCACTTTAAATGATGTTCCTAAACCACTAAGGAAGTTGTTGCACTGTTGAAGAACCCTTAGTTTCCAAGTTCAGACAGACCACTAGACTACTCCATTTCTGGTTTGGTAACAGGGACCTGTTCCAGGGAGGAATTTCCACGTGATAGAACAGAGTTTACTATTTGAGGTGCGCTAACAGCCTACTAGTTTGCTAGTAAGACTTAACAGAGATTTAATCATCTCCGCAGTAAATGAAAACTCAAAAACCAGTAAAATGAAATGTGAAAAATCATTTTATAAGCACTACAAGGGGAAGGAATGCTTTGGATAAAATGTTGAAATATCTGCGTAATGGGAAGGTCTGAAGGATACAATTATTCACTAGACCTTTTGACTAATACAGCTGGGAAACACAAACAAGCTTTCAAGTAGACAGTCTGTATTTAGAAGAGATCTCGCTTATGTTCTGCAGTCACAAAGTCTCTGCATTTCTCTTCCTCTTACAATGGTCAAAAATGTGGAAATAAGTTTATATTTTTGAGCTCTGCAGAAACAAAGAACCGAAATAGTTCTACTTTGCAGATGGGAACCCACCCTTTGTGCAGCGAGAGTCTGGCTACTTTCACGTAAAGCAAGAGACGTGAAGTACTGGACACATGGATCAAGACCAGTCTGGGGTAAAGATACTAACAACAAGCGAAGTTCATCTTCTATGGGATAATCCTGCAAGAAATAAGCACAAATAGCTTTTAGTTTTGTTCAAAGCATGAAGCAAAACAAAGAGAAAATAAATACTTGACATAATGGAATCAGCCATACTAATGAGGCCATAAAATATGAACCCTGGACTTAAGTGCTCTGCAACTTTTTAGTAGTTATATCTGTAAAGACATTGAAAACTGGTAATTCTAAAACCACCAAATAAGTGATGAAAAGCTTTATACTTTACATTTCATACTTTGGTATGTTCCTCTTGGCACAGGAAGCTTAAAAGTTCACCCTTAAATACACAGCAACTTTCCTAGAATCATTGAATATCCTAAATTGGCAGTGACCTACAAGGATCATCGAAGTCCAACTCCTAGCCCTGCACAGGACCACTCTACAAATCACACCATGTGCCTGAGAGCTCTGTTCAAACACTTCTTGAACTCTGTCAGGCATGGTGCTGTGACCACTGCCCTGGGGAGCCTGTTGCAGTGCCCAATCACCCTCTGGGTGAAGAACTTTTTCTAATATCCAACCTAAACCTCCCCTGACACAATTTCAAGCCATTCCCTCAGGTCACCACAGAGAAGAGATCAGTGCCTGCCCCTCCTCTTCCCCTCATGAGGAAGTTATAGACTGCAATGAGGTCTCCCCTCAGTCTCTTCTCCAGGTTGAACAGCCGCCCCTCATACAGCTTCCTCTCTAGACCCTTCATCATCTTCATAGCCCTCATTTGGATGCTTTCTAATAGCTTCATATCTTTTTTATGTTGTTGTGCCCAAAACTGCACACAGTACTCAAGGTGGGGCCACACCAGCTCAGAGTAGAGCGCAACAATCACCCTCCCCAACCAGCTCATGATGCTGTGCTTTTGGTGACACTTCATTAAAATGACTATATAAATTACTAGTAAAAAATAAAGACAACATTTCTTTTAAGCTTTTATATTCAAAATATTCATATAGGTGTTTAACAATCCATAGATCAACTGATAGATTCAACAAAGGTCAATAACAAAGTTCATTTGCCCACAGTCATGGAATTCACAGTTATTCTAATCCTTGCTACCATCAGATATGGAGACTTTGTGTGATGATCAGAGCTGCCACAATGATTTGCTTTAAATTAATCTACCTAAGCAGTAGATTGAAAACTCTTAGCTTCAATCACGTACTAATCACATTGCTGTAAAAATATATACACAACCATATAGTAGTATAACTTAATAATTAAGGACTGACAGGTACAGATTCACTATCACAAAATGTTATGAAGATAAGAAAGGAAAAACTGAGCATAACACCATAAATCAAAGCTGGTGTTTCAGAGTTTTGTTAGTTAAGATATACAGGTAGTTTCTGACAGAGACTTCTGCCAGTATTCATTCTATCAGCATTATAAAACACCTTATACATTATGCTTTGTGTGCCAATTCTGTTTATTGAAGAAACTGATGATGGTACGACTGCTCTGACTATCATATATATAATATATATACACACCCTTAAAAATTACCTTAAAAAGAAAAACCAAGGCCAAATTTATCCAATAAAGATCTGTTGACACCCAAAACCTGGCAATGAAGACGTGGTCTAGAGCAGAGCACCACACTAGCACTGAGGATGCAAAGGCCTCCAAGAACACTACCTATGTTAGGATTGTGTCAGGATCAACAAGGCAATCCAGGATGACTTCTTCACATTGCCCATTAGGTACAGACAAGCAGTGTGTGTATCATACTGGCAACTGGTTCAGACTTCACTGCTGGTAAATATGTACTGTGGATATACAGTTCAAGAATAGTAATTGAGCAATACTTCCAACCTTATTTCTTTCCATCATGTCACTCTCTAATGCAGATATACCCCAGGGGTATATCATATATTATAGTTTTGTATTTTGGTCTTAATTTTACTACTAGTTAGTTACTTTAGAAAAACTCTACTTTAAAAGGTTAACAACAACAGAAGCAATAAAAACAAATAAGTAACTAAGAATTATCTAATACCTACTTTTCATTTACTTACAGACTTTGTTTTTAGCAATGGTGGTGGAGGCAGGAAAAAGCGAAGGTCAATACCTTTGGATCGAGCCAAACCTATAGCAGTCCTTTGATCACAGGTTTGAGCAACTGTACCATATTGATAATCTGTTATATGAGAATTTCAATGTTAGGCTTAAACTAACCTTAAACATTTCAGTTGGTTTTAAATTAATTTTCTGATCTATTTTGTAAATACACTTGAAAAAAGAACCACCTCTCTGCAACCTACTTAAACAAGCTCTGATTTTATAACCACGAATTCCAGAAGTTAAAAGTTGCAGATGTTAGATCAGCACTATGCTGTTCATTATAGACCAGCTTAATATAGGTTCTCAGATATAAGTCAAGTGCAAGCAAAAGCAAATGTTCAGTATTAAAATTTAAAAGGCATTGTACATACTCTTCTGCATACACTATTAAAAACCAGAGCCTTAAATTCAAATACTGCAAAGACATAGACTCCAAATTTCAAATGATACAAAAAGCCGTGTTTCAATAAAATTGATAGCACAGTACAGTTTTAAGCAGCCCTTCCTTACTGAAAATACAAGAGAGACTTTCAGTTATTCTGTTGAAGGGAAAGCAGATTTAAAGAGCAGCTACTCTTCCTTTCCAAACCTACTTACTTTACAGCTGGAAAAACTGAAAATTACATACTGAAATTCAGTAGCAAACTGAAGGGAAAGAAAATAAAAATTTGCTTCTATTCTTGTTACTGTTATTCAATCCTAGAACAAAACTGACAAGCCATTTAAAATATAATTTTCACAGTCACAGATTGGCCATATTTTTAATTCAGTGCAGATCACTTACACCTGCAAACTGAACTCACTGGAGCTGTGCTTTGGACAAGCTGAACACCTTGGTTCTAGCTGTAAAAAGTTAGGACATACTTTCAATCTTAAATTTTCTTGGACTCTGTTTTGAAATATCAGGTTAAAAAAAAGCCTGTTTCCCTCATGAGCCAGTTGGCAAGAACAATTTGTGTTTGTGAAACGTCGAAATACTACAACGAGTGCTACAGAAAAAGGGAAGTAACAAAAAGCAACCAAATTCCTTATATTGGACATCCTGTGCTCTGAGATCCTGATATCACCTGCTAACATATAGTATTCTCCTACAAACACCAGACAGTTACACTAAACTAGTACACAAAGCTTCAGCTTTGGTACATCCTAGCCTTCAAATGTTTTCAAACACGGGTTGTTGATATAAATTCCCTGTGGAAATTAATTAGATTTTTAAAGAGGCAATTTGAAACAAAATAAATCCCATGGCCTGAAGTTGCATTGGAGGAGTAAAAGATCCTCAAGTGACTGAATTACCAGACTAATGAGAATGTCATCTAGTTTATGTGGCCCAGTGATGGAATGGGGAGGAGGACACGCATATCCACATTTACACACACCTCCCCTTGGGGTTTCAAGGATATTTGCTGCTAGAGCAACAGGGTGAACTACTAAATAATAACTAGGACAAAAAATGGCTTACAAATAATGTTTACACATACAAGTCCTCTACCTCTGGTTTGTCATTATTACATATCAGCTCCTAACCAATTTTTATCAACTTAACCATGGTTTTAAACTCACTCCTACAGAGCCTTATAAAAAAATCACTGACAGAACTTGTGACTGTGTTAGCAGTCCCAACAGAAAACCCTAGAAATAAGGAGCATGAATTGCTCTCCATAGCAATGGTTGCAATTCTCTGGTGGGAAACAGAGGGAGGCGTGCACTGCAGACACACACTCTGTGTCAGGTTGTTAGGAAAGAACAGCTACTTGAAATGTAAATAACTCCTCCACATTTTAGATCAAATGTCAGAGCTTATTTATGGTTCTTGCAGCTACTAGCTTTTCTTCATGGTGGCAGCAGACTTCGAACAGCTAACTGAGACTTTGTTGCATTTCTGGGATGAATTAGGCTACATCAGCACACATTACCACGCCAGTGACTGTTGCTTGCCAGGTCTTGTACAGCCTGCAGTCGGACCATTTTGTCTTCTGACTGAGTTCGCTTTAAGAGAAGCCATAAGGCACACTCATGCTCTTCTCCATCAAATGTACTGAATTGTTCTTTTAACAGGAAACAAATGAAACACAAGCCATTATCAATGAGCATTTCAACAGTCATTTCTATTTGTTGAGTAAGGAAATACATCTCTTTTAATATCTGAATATTAGTTGTTAACGGTAATTTAGAGTGTAACCTTCTAATATTAAATTAGTACAATAAACAATGACAGAATGACATCAGTAAAATGCTGATCCTTAAATGGTGGGTTTAAATCATTTTAGTGGCACCAAGTTGATATTTCAAATATTTGTGACAACCCATGGCTAGCACTTATCAACCAGAATTACCAGCAACTTTTGAGGCTCTGACCTTGAAAAATTAATTTCATAAGATGACATGACATTTCATAGGAGGTGCATATTGTTATAATAATTTAACAGACAGTTAAATGAGCATAGACAGTACGCCTCAAGAACACAGTTTCTTGTATGAATTGAAGTTCTTATTTTAAATTACTCTAAAGAGCAGTGACACTGTTACAAAACCACTGTGCTGCTTTCAGTTAATATTGTCCATTCTGATGAAGGCATAACATACTTTTCTGTAATGAGATTTTGAGAGTATTTCATCCCACAAACACCTTTTGTACACAAAACTGGTATCAAATATTAACCTGGTATCTTAAGCTTTAAAATCTCTTCTGAAACAGGAACAAAACAACCCTCAAATCTCCTCTTAACCATTGCTTTTGTTTACTCTAAGAAAAAGAATGGTTTTAATACAGAGGAAATCAACATCTGATAATCCATATTAATACAGAAATTATAAATTACATTATCACTGTTTCAAACAGAGAAGAACATGTGAAGTTTATGAGAAAAAATATTTGACTTTCTAAAAGCCCTACTTCACACTGTTAAAAAATAATAATCATAGATAAACTCATGCTTTCAACACTTACCATTAAAAGGTCTCCGGAATATTTTAGCTTCTGTTTCTAGAATCTTCCTCACTGCTTTATGGATTTCTTTCCTAGCTTTGTATGTGACCCCTATAAGAGTATTTTTATATTACTGGAAGTCTGAAAGACAGTTCCCTCACATCACTTTTTGTAAACATATGAAAAAACAATACACACACATATACATATGGACATATATAAAGAAAATTATCTCTATGTTTAGAAAGAATAATCCTAAAAAAAAAAATCAGTCACCAGCTTAAAATAAATTTGGTGACATTTTTTGATAACAGATCTCAGGAAATATAACTTCCCTTACTATATAAGGGTGACTTCCAGAAACATTCTATTCTCTTAAATTCTCTATTCTCTTATTCTGTTTTTAAAATGCAAACAATTATGTGTCTTACCTTGATATTCACTTGGATTTAGAGAAGCTGTACGTACATATACATAGGATTTAAGTTTTTCTTGATGTAGAGCTCGAGTATCGATTTGCAGCAACTTATTTAAGGACAGGACTTCATATGTAATGAATACAAAACCTCTTTAAAGAGAAGAGAACTGCATATGAATATTTAGTTAATATGAATATCACACACAAAAAAATGATGGCAAAACCAAGTTAACTTTGCTATAAATCATACAGATTTTATGACATACGTAATAGTCTGAAGATTATTTTGATTTCACAAAGTAGGGAAAAGGCTATAAAATACTTGAAAAAAGTAATAACTATCAGAAATTTTGCTTCCAAGCTATATTCCACCGTATTTAATGGTCCCCTAATATTGTCAGATTTTTTGAGAGATACACAAATTAAACTTTTAACTGTATACATAAGTTCCTTATATGCTTGTCAGTTACAACTTACCCCAGTATAAGTGATCCAGTCACCTTTGCAATTTTTCCTTGAAAAAATGAAAAACTCATGTCAAACAAAGTTATGTGCATCATCTCATTATTAACATAGTTAGCGTTTGAGTATCAGACAGTAAGAACACCAGCCACTAAGAATAAGCACTTAAAAATTTTTCTACTGCTCTCCACCTTTCAAGAAATCACTAACCAAAATTTACTAACAGAGAAAACATTACTTGATTAGAATTTCCTGCTCTCCTAAGCAAGATGATAAAACATGTATCCCGCCAGTGCTATTTACTTTGAGTATTGCTACCTCTCAATTGCATTCATTGCTCAGCTGCAGGAATCAACAGTAAATTTTCTCTGCCTGTATCACTAGCAACCATTTTGAACTCTAAATTATTTTAAGGAGTTAATTTTTTCCTACATGGTGTAGTTATATCTTCAATGTATATTATTACACAGGAGTATGTGCATTTGTTGAGAAGTCCTGCAGTCTCCATAAGAAAATATATTTTTAAAAATAATTCCACTGAATCTAATTTATAAAGCAGCTAGCTAATAAACACATGCTACTTGAAACAATTTTCCTTTTAAGTCTAATGATTCCCGACAGATTTTAGCTTTTTGTCCCTACAATGTTGATCTGATTATCTGAATATAAGGATCTCTATACAGAGAAACTCTTATCATTACCAGTAGCAGCAAACCCAATGAAACACATCTCACCTATCATGAATAATTTCTTTTCCTCAGCATGAATTGGGAGATTTGCCCCACAACCACTGCTACCAGCTTCCATCTTTGTGAGACCATAAGAATTTGGCATGCAGACAAGAGGCAGCACATAAATGTTGAAGAAATAACTGGCAGAGAAGTTTGAAAAAGAAAAAAAAAATGCAATGCTTCCTGTAGAGCAGAAATTGAAATATCCTATCTATAATGCTCAGAAATAAACTTTGTAAGAATCGTCATTCTATGCAGAAAGCACCAAAGAGAGCAGAGACTAAGAAAGAAAGACTGCAGAAGTAACATCAAGATATAAAAGAAATAATAGAAACAAACTTTATTCACTGTTTATGGATGTAATTATTTCATGGCTCTAGAGGTTACAAAAAAAATCAAATACAAGCTAAGTTTAAGACAGTTTAATGAGACTACATTCAGTGAGGAGAGGATCTCCCATCATGTTTGTATCTGCTCCCAAGTAATCTGCTGGTGTCATTTTACAGATCACTATGCAAAGCAAGGTCAGAAGCAGATAGGCACTTTAGGCTAATAGGTTAATAATTAATCACAAAGTCTTCAGGGATTTAGAACTTTAGTATCATTTAATAATGCATGACATAATACCATTCCTTTTTATTAACACTTCCAATCAATACACAATGAATTGTACTTACTGATATCATTCCAGGGTAGGTGTGGTTTTGTGGCTGAACCTGAGGTTCCTATTTGTCTGTAGCAAAATATACAGTAAGCAGACACTGACATTCTGCATATTAAAAAAAAAAAAAGAGGTAATGATTGATTTGAGAATTACAGCAGAAAACCTGCAGCAGTTTTTTTCTGTCTTTTTACAGAAAAGGTCATGATAGCAAATGTCACAATAAATCAAACTCGTGTCACTTCACTCCCTATAAAGCACTCCAATTAAAGAAATCTATAAACTCCTTAATTTAATGGGCTGTATTTCAATTACAAGAAAAGTTTAAAGCAGTTTTTCATCAATTATGTGTTACTGTTGATTTTAGTAAGTATATCTCTCCAATTAACTTCTCTGCTTCCATCATTTCAACATTGTGCTTATCTGCTCACTTCAGCAGCATACACAACACTGCAATACACTTCGAAGACACCAATAATCAGTCCTCTAGAGACACCTCTCCCACCTCCAAATTCTGATGGCAGTTCCTTTACTACCTTTATTCACAGAATCACACACATTTATTCTTCTCCCCAGCCACAGTCTGCAACTGTAATAAACATGTGGTTCAGTGACAGCAGGTGCTACAATCACTTGAATTTGAAACAAGCACCTGCAAACACAGGAGGCCAAAATGGGTGCCATATCTCTGCTGCCAGGAGCCTCTGTTCAGCACCGAGAGTGAACACAGAATCATAGGGGTTCGAATGGACCTTGAAGACCATCTAGTCCTAACCCCCCTGCCATGGGCAGGGACACCTCCCACTAGACCAGGTTGCTCAGGGCCTTATCCAACCTGGCTTTGAATGCTGCCAGGGTTGGGGCACCCACAACCTCCCTGGGCAACCTGTTCCAGTGCCTCACCACCCCCAGAGTAAAGATCTTCTTTCTAATACCTAAGCTAAATTTCTCCTGTTTCTCTTGTACCCATTGTCCTATCAATACGGTTCCTGATGGAAAGTCCCTCTTCAGCCTCCCTGCAGGCCCCTTCAGATCCTTTAAGGCTGCTACGAGATCTCCATGGAACCTTCTCCAGGCTGAACAGCCCCAGCTCTCTCAGCCCCTCTTCAGAGGGGAGGTGCTCCAGTCCTCTTACTGAATTTGCAGCCCTCCTCTGGACTGGCTCCAACAGGTCCATATCCTTTCTACG
>VYXB01000536.1:416419-431272 GCA_013397135.1 Pachyramphus minor
ATGCAGCACTACAGGTGGGGTCTCACCAGAGCAGAGCAGAGGGGCAGAATCACCCCCCTCGCCCTGCTGGCCACGCTCCTTTTGATGCAGCCCAGGATTTGGGTTGGCTTTCTGGGCTGCGAGCGCACATTGCCGGCTCATTTTGAGGACTTTATTCTTAGGAATATACGCAAATATAACACGAAAGGACCCATTTTGCAGCCTGTTTACAGCTGCGAGACCCCTCCCGCACCAGCGAGTGCGGTGCCCACCTGCCTGTCACGAACCCAGCGTGGGGCAGGGGCGTGCCGCTGCCTCGCGACTGCGCCATCCGGGCTTATTAAAAAAAAAAAACACACACAAAAAACAAACAAACAAAAAACAACAACAACAAACCAATAAACACCACCGCAATTTTAGGCAATGCAACACGTACACCGGGGTGGCTCTGTACCTCTTTCTGAAGGGGTTCAGAAACAAAACAACCTGTTACTGCAGGACGCCCACCCCGTCCCCATGTCCCGACCGCCATGCCCCCGCCCCGCTCCACCGGCGCCGCTCCCACCTTCCGCCTCGACCGCCGCTCCCGGTGGCGGCGCCCGCGCGCCCCGTGACGCCATCCCGCGGGCGCTGCCGGGAGCGGCGCTGCGCGTGCGCGGAAGAGGCGCTTCCGCCGACAGGGAGGGGCGGAGGGGCACGGCCGGGGCCTGTCGGAGCCGCGCGGTGCGAGGCGGGGGCAAGGTAGGGACAAGGCAGGGGTCGGAGCTTCTGGGAGCTTCTCTGTCCCAGGCGGGAGGGACCAGCAGCGCTGCTGGCCCGGGGAGATGAGTTGTCTGAAGGCTCTGCGAGTTTAACCGAAGTGGTGTTGTTTTGGTGCTTGCAGGTCTGCTCCGTTCGCGTGTGCGACCCGAAGCAAGGGGGTTGTTTTTGCGGGCTCTCCCTCCCGGCGTTTGTAAGAGAACCGAGAAGATGGTGAATGTTCTGAAAGGTGTTCTGATTGAGTGGTGAGTGACAGCGCTTACCGTCTTTCCTTGTGTCAAAGGCTGCTTATTTCTCCAGACCTTAACAAACTTAAGAGTCCGGACAGAAGGAATTGTTGTGATGCAACTGTTTCAGTTACCTGTAATTTCCATAATTCCGAGATGTTGTCTTTTAAACATTTAACTTAAGAGGTGACATCGTGACTGTTCAATTGGGGTGTGATAAATGTACAATTCATACATGAATCTTTCTCCATGCTATACTACTTCGAGTGAGAACTCTGTGTTCTCCTGGGTTTTGGTTATCCTTAAGCAAAACTATGCTTTAAAAAACATGGGTTTATGGTGCTATTGCTGAAAACAAAAATGTAGGTTCAGACTTACTTTATTAAGGGTTGGATTTTTGGTTTTTAGTTGTTTGTGGGAGTTTTTTTTAAGCTGCTTTAGCAGCAGCGTAGAGGAACTTGACTGCTAATCAAGGAGTTGGTTCTACTCATTAGACTTTATCAGTTTATTTTTGTCTCTAAGTGACGCGATTACTACTGTGAGAGAAACAACCTTTTCAAAAACTTCATATACTGTATTTAACTTGTGAGTGACTCTTGAGATTAATAATAATTTTCCTGAAATCTTTGGGAGTGCCTTCAAATGGTGTTTCTTCTGTTTGTTTGTAACTGTATCTTATTACATTCGGCTGAGAGCTGATGTGTGTTTGTCTCTACAGTGACCCAGCAATGAAGCAGTTTCTGCTCTACTTGGATGAGTCAAATGCTTTGGGAAAGAAGTTCATCATACAAGACCTGGATGAAACTCATGTCTTTGTATTAGCTGAATTGGTTAACTTCCTCCAGGAGAGAGTGGGCGAGTTAATGGACCAGAACTCATTTCCTATTACTCAGAAGTGAAAAGACAAGAGAAGTGGGATTACTGGAAGTTTTGAAACTGAATTCAATAGCATGGGTTGTTTTAGTAAATAACACTGGGATTTGTAAGTTCTACTTAGAAGTGGCTACTCTGAAAAATGCATCATTTTCGTAGACAAAATACTCTGGAACTGGATTTTGTTTCTTATTTTGAAAGATTATAATATCTGTATTAAAATCCTTAAAATTCTACACTTGAGGACTTGCCTAAAGAATTTTTGATGCATGCTCTCTGTTTTTCATTTAGGATTTTTATCTTGCAAAATGGTATGACCCAAAAATTAGTGTTTGTGCATTGAAATGCTATATAGACTCCTCTGACATGTTATGTTTCTGTGGAATTGTTTGACTTTGATTATAGTGTGACTGACAGAAAGTAAAGAATATCTGTTAAAGTATGATCTGTGCTTGTTGGAACATCTCTGTTAAATTAAAGGCATGGTCAGATACTGCTTTAACTTAGTGGGTTTTATACACCAGAATGAAAGCTGGTGTGACTGTTTTATTGTGTTGTTTTTGTTTTCCAGAAATTTAACAAATGCCCCATACTACTTGCCTGCTTTTAACAAAACGCAAATTAAAGGGATAAAAGAAATGGGAGACCAATCCTATATATATAATTGCTTTGGTCACAATAAGCTATGTGATCAGGAAGAAGGAGCTTCACATGCTCTACCTGCAAAGAGGAAAGCTGGATTGGGATTTTTTTGAGTGTTGTGTTTCTTCCTTCAGCTTAGCTCTTCCTCCCCTGTTGCTTTTTGCTGCAGAGGAAAAGCTTCATAATTTTATAGGGTTTAGTTTTGGTTTTTTTGCTTTGTTTTGGTGTTTAGTTTTTACACTGTATTTGTAACTCTAGCTTAGACACTCACTTATTTAGTAAGTGAGCTAATGCATGATGATGGAACCTGTGAAGATGCCTGTTTGCAGGTCAGGCACATACAGATTACAGAAACAAGAAGAATGATATGTATTACTTCTTATCCTGCTTCCTACTCAAAATAGTAAAAATCATTGGCTCTATAAGTAATCATTGACAAAAGACTTCTGGGGTATTGCATCAACGGGAAGTTTGGTTTTCAAGAGCCCCTCGTGTACATCAGATAGATGCTACCTTTTTATCTTTGGGGAAAAAACAAGTATAGATCGAAAAGCTTTTGTAAGGAACAGTTTTCCTTGCTGACTCTCCCGCTGCTGCTTGTATTTCTTGTCCAGTGGCTATCAGATTAGTTGGTGGGTTTGTTTTCCTTGTTTGTTTGGGTTGTTTCTTGGTTTGTTGGGGGGAGGTTGTTTTGGTTTGTTTTTTTCCCCTCAGGAACAGGGAAGCTTCAGGAGAAAGTTTCACTAGATATTTTTAATCAAAAAGCTGTCAGACTCATGTGAATGAGCAAATAGGCCTGTAGAATTTAGCTTCACATAATTTCTGTTTCCTTTCTTTGGAATCCTAGTTTATTTTCCATACAGAGTTTGCGGAAAGGTAAATCATCCCTTGCTCTCTCTTCAAATGACAGCATTTGAAATGTCATGTGTGGAATTCCACCTCTTAAGCTTCTCTATATTTAGCATGTCTAGTGCTCCATTTCTGTTGTGATTTTCTTTTTAAGTCTATTATAAACTTCTTGCAGTTCTTGTTTTTTTTCTCCTGGTTAATTGTACAGCTTTGCTGTTGCATTACCTGTGTTTTGGCTTACATTTACGATTGATAAATGGCTTATGTAATGGAGAGAGATAGCAATTCCAAACTGTATAAACTAAACAGGCATGCATTCTTGTACTCTGCTTGTAAGTTGTTTTTTTTTTTTCTTATTTGAGCAAACAAGTTTATGGACTTTTAACTTCTGAACCTGACAATAATTTGATCCTTCCTGCAACCTAACTGATTCTATGCTGTAAGAATAAACAAATGATGTAAAGAAGCAAATTGGTATCATTGTATGTGGTCTAAGGGACTGAGTTCTTTGTAGTCCCTAGGGAAAAAAGGGTCTTGAATCACATAGTATGGAGAAGGAAATGCAATGATGAAACTTGAGTAAGTATATGAATCAAACAAACAAAACACCCAAGGGTTTCTGGTATTTGAATCAACTTCGACCTCTGAAAGGTTTTGATTTTTTTAAAATGCCTATAATCCTGGAACTTGCATGCTTTGACAACAAAAAATAATTTGAAAAATATGTATCCAGATTGCTCAGATGGGAGAAAAGTATATACAAGTGTTAGAAATATCAAGACATTTTGAGATAGGCAGCATTTACAGTGTTTTTCATTTAGGTGTGAAATATTGATGAGTAGAGCTTGGAATGAAACATTATGTTAAGAATACATTTTAAAGTCTGGAGGCATTTGAGAATAAAAACTGAAGGAGATCTTTGTAAATATATACATGTTTTGATTGTAGAATTGATACTGTGAGAAAATTGGCTCTCACTCTTTGAATATTTTATGTTAATTTAACATTTGTATCCATTACTAATAAGTACATTTTTTGCTAGTATCTAGCACAGGAACTTCACTCTGCTTTCAGTCTGAGTTGAAAAATCTTGTCTACTGGAAGAGCATGGTTCGAGCAATTACTGAAAGGACACTTATTTGAACTACATTTATTACTTGCTACTTATTTATACTTAAATCTAAAAAAGTCTGCAAGTTCACTTATTTGCATATTGTGATGTAAACCAAGTTGCACTTGGGTAGTTACTGTAACTTGAACATGGTCCTAAGTGCTGCTTTCTTTAACACAAATACAGAAGCTAAAGACTAATACTTGACAGAAAGATGAGAGATCTCTAAAGCAAGGTAAGAGAATTTGAATAATTCAAACAAAGTTTGTTATATGAGAAGAGAAGGTGGAAACTGAAAATACAGCTTCCTATTAAAGCAGCTTATTTTTATTGAGCATTATATTATTCAGCATTTTGAGTTTTCTGTTCAAGTCTCAGATTAATTTTTTAAAAAGTTTATTACTGGGCTTCAAAGAAAGCTGTGTAAAAAGCAAATAAGCCTAAATGCTGTCACATATTTAGATACTTATACAAATTGTGGGATCAGCTAATTCAGGAGAGTTATTTTAACATGGGTGTTGGCAGCACAATGCATATGACCCTGGTTAGTCAGTATAGATAGGGATTATAATGACTTAGTTTGCTTGTGACCAATTCGTAAGTCCCCTCTCCTTCTCTGTGGTACAAAACCTAGCCCAGGAAGAATAACTGTCCAGTGCAGTAAAGGAGGAAATAACCAGCAATCACTAGGGAGAATGAGTATGGCATCAAGAAAGAAGACTGTATTGACAGAAAATAGAGAATGCTTCAGGGAATTCTACCAGTTTACCCAAGAGAACCGAGACTGAGCAGATTTGACTTTGTAGCTAAACTGCCAGCATTGTTTCAGAAAATGGGAGGCATCTGAATCCATTTGAAATTATAGTGGTTTTGTTTATTTGTTTAATTTGCTTATAATGGTAATTCGGGGGGTTTTTTTTGCGATTTAGCACAGTGCTGAGATCTAAGTGGCTGTGTGATGTGCTACTACCTTCTGCAAGTGCTGTGGTACATTAAGAAATCCTATTTTACAGTCTTTACAGGTTTATAAGGTGCATTCAAAAGAATATCTTCTGATTCTCTCTTTTTTTAACTAATGTGCCATAACAACAGTTTTTACTGTTTTTTCTCACTCAGGGCCACCTCACATATGCAAGAACAATCTAAAGAACATGTATTTTATGCATTAACAGGATTGTTTACTGTGAATTGAAGATAATGGTAGTTCATTGTATCATTTAAGTGACTTGTGTTAACCTTTCTTAATTGGCATCATCACCATAAAACAGTCTAATTTCAGTCAGCCCCTAGGCTGAGCTTGCAAAAGTAGGACTCTAAAAAACATATATAAATGTATGTGATGCATGTGTATGTGTGTTTATATATATATATATATAAAAAGCAACAAGTCTTTAATCCTATAAACCAACACAGTCTGAGAGGTATATTTTGCTCTTTCAATCAAGCAATAGGTCATTGAAGAAAACAGTAAAGTTTTGTAATAAATTTTTTTGCAGCTCCAAATTCCACACAAATTTCCACCCTGACTCCTTGATTATCCCACAAATGATCCTGTTAAAGCTGGTGGTGGTTACTGTGAAATGAGGCATTACTCAATATGTCAGAATTGGATGTCTGTGTTTGTTTTGTGATTCAGACTGTGGCAAGGCCTACCAAATTCAGACTATACAAAATAAGGATTCAATAAATTGAAATTCATGGTGATGGATGAACAGATTCTTCCTAAATTCAGTCATTATCTTTGGTCTTATGACTTAACAACTAATAAGAACTTTAAAAAATAGGGTAGCTGATAGAAATTTGATGTGGAGTTGGGTATTTTGCTTTGCTGCTGTTTGGTCTTTTGTTTGGCTTTTTGTTTTGTGGGTTGTTTTTTTTTTGGTTGCTTTTTTGTTTGGTTGGTTTTTTGGTTTTTTTCAATCTGGAATGGAAGTAGTATTCTACACATTGCTGTTTCAGATTTTCAGAACTAAACAGTTGACAATTTGAAGACAGACCAGTAAGGGGAGCTCTTACCAACATTTTAAGCTGCTATTAAAAAAATCGCAGCCTGGGCAATGGTGGATCAGAGACTTATGGTGCTTTGGAGTATTAGATATGCATTCAGCTAGAGGTGAACATTCAACTTTAAAGGATCCTTCTAAAAAGTTATTTGCTGTAGGAGATTTTGGAGTGTAGTATTTTTAGCTCAGAAATGTTTTCATTCTATGCTTAGGTACGCAGTCATGTTACATTAAAATGATGAGTCTGAAATGTGGTCTTCCCTTCAGATGTTAACTGGTAGGTCTGTGTATATCCACACCAAGATCCTACTTTAGGAATTGTTCTGGTTTAAGTTAAATAATTTTTAGTGAGTGTAAATCAAAAGAAGATATTATTTATAAGTAATGTTTATGAATTTTTTCCCTCTTCATTTCCTCATAATACAAAATGCACGTGATTGTAGCAGTACTTGTTACTCTGAGCACATGCACCATACTATATGGAAGACATACACAACATTCAATCTTACTGTATTTCAGTCTGCACTGGGGATTTCTGCATTCCTATCCCTACAGTGTTGCTAATAGTACATGGAAATATGACATATGGAAAGTTTTTTGTTCATTGGCCCCTCAAAATGAATAGCTTTATTGGTTTACACCTATATAATTGTAAAATTCAGCATGTTCCCTAAACAAACAAACAAATACCCTACAACACCTACCAATTAAGTTTTAATATGACGGGAATAAAACTCCAAGACCTTGAATAGTAGTGACTGTATTTTTCATATAAACAGAAAAAGTATTTTTCTCACTTCAGAATGCATAACAGTAATAAGAAAATTACCTGCAGAATAGAAACAGACTATAACATTGCACTCACGGAACAAATTTTAAACTTGAAAATTTTGGAGTATGACTGTAAGCTTTTAGCTTTTTGTGCTTGAGCAATTTTGCCTGTTAGTAAGAAGTATAAGGTTCCTGAAAGAAATCTCATTTTCAAATTAATATTTTTCTTTTACCAAAATAAAAGCAGACTCATAACACCCATTCAAGAACATGCTTGAACACACCAAAGAAAATCCATCCAACATCAAAACTGACAGATATTTGATTAGCTACATAACTGGCCCCTCAGGAAAAAAACAGCAAGCAAAATTTCTGGATAGCTATAGATTGAAGGAGTTGCCTGTCAGAGCTATGCAGTTGTTCATTTTTCTATTACAGAAAAGATGGACCCCACTGTAAATTACAGCACACAGAGAACATTGGGTGCACTTGCAGCTGTGAAGAGATCACTCTTCACAGTGATCTTAATTTTTCACAGTTTTCTTAATTTTATGCCTATTATTTTACCTGTCCTGGATGGGACCACTTTTCCACATGGAATGATAATGTAGTTTTACTTCCTTTTAATCTTTGCATTCTCCAACACTGGCAACTCTGTTGAGCATAAAATGTGTTTTGCATGTGGGTCATATGTATATCATTAGATATACAGGTATTCCAGAAGCTAGAGATTCAGGAGTGATGAGTAACCCTGGAATAATTATGGCCTTCTTTATCATCAATGAGCTTGAAATTAAAATATGAAAGAAAAATCTCTCTTCAGCTGTAAAATGAAGCATGGTTCCTCTATTTGATTTTGCTTGTGATCAAAACAAATATTATCTTTTCATTTTAGGAAAGTTATAAAGTCAGTATAAAACTGAAGAAAAAAGAGTCTTGGTTTCTTAAGGAATATTTGGAATGGATATTGTTAAGCACAGCCATGACAAGGTCAGTGTCATAGAGGACTGTGACAGCTTTCTGCTCCTGGCCAGGTCACCATTTGGGCAGAGGGAGCTGCAAACAGCACTTAAGAGGAAAAATAGAGTAGGGAAGAGGAGTGGGCAAAGCTAAGCATCAGAACAATTCTGTCATGTTGTCCAGGGAACCTGAAGCCTTGGAATTAGTAAATGTTTCCCCTTTTGGCTTTGAGTAGCATTTTTTAAAGCTATTTCTGCTGGTTTAGCCTGTTGTGTGTCAGAATGAGCTGTATGGAGTGGGAAGGAAGGATTCTGAGGGTGTATGTGTTTCAGAAGTTGGTTCCTAAAGTTGTTTGCTACAAGTATGAAAAATTAGACTAAGCTGATATTGGCTTTTCTACATGCAGAGTTATTCTAGCTCATTTTTAAAATATACTACAAAACAAAGGGAACTGTGAAGGTCATATAAAGGACTTTTATTGCTTGAATTGCTAACTACAAGACACAACCCACTACACCTCTAAATTTGAAACAGTGAAGGAGGCTTTCATGCAATGCAATTTTCATTATCATAACAGTTACATGAATATCATGTCATAAAAACAAATAGAGAAGACTATGGATGTTGTCTACCTGGACTTTGGTTAAGCCTGTGACACTGTCACAGGATTCTTCTGGAGAAACTGGCTGCTTATGGCTTGGCTGGGTGCAGTGTTCACCGAGTAAAATCCTGGCTCGATGGGCCAGATGGATCCTGGATCTGGGCCCAGAGTGGCAGTGAATGGAGTTACATCCAGCTGGCAACTGGCCACAAATGATGATCCCCAGGGCTCTGTGTTGGAGCAGTCCTGTCTAATATCTGCATCAATGATCTGTACAAGTGGATTGAGGACACCCTCAGTCAAGTTGTGGGTGACACCAAGTTTGGCAAGAGTGTTGATCCACTGGAGGGCAAAAAGGCTCTACAGAGGGATCTGGACAGGCTGGATCAATGGGCTGAGGCCAATTGTATGAGGTTCATTGAGGCCAAGTACCAGATATTGCACTTGGCTCACAACAACCCCATGCAGCACTAGAGGCTGGAGGATGAGTGGCCCAGAAGAATAGGACCTGGAAGTGTTGGTTAACAGCCAGAAGGAACATGAGCTAGCCAGAGCCATGCCCAGGTGCCCAAGAAAGCCAATGGCATCCTGGCTTGTATCAGCAATACTGTAGTCAGCCAGAGCAGGGAAGTGACTGTCCCTCTGTACTCAACACTGGTGAGGCCACATCTCAAATACTGTGTATAGTTCTGGGCCCCTCACTAGAAGAAAGTCATCGAGGGGTTGGAGTGTGCCCAGAGAAGGGCAACAGAGTTGGTGAAGGGAATGAAGCACAAGTCTTATGAGGAGCAGCTGAGGGATCTGGGGTTGTTCAGCCTGGAGAAAAGGAGGCTCAGAGGAGAACCTATTACTCTCTACAACTATCTGAAAGTAGTTAAGAGTTGGTCTCTTCTCCCAAGTAACAAGGGATAGGACAAGAGGAAATGGCCTGCAGTTGTGCCAGGGGAGGTTTAGGTTGGATCTTAGGAAAAATTTCTTCACCAAAAGGATGGTCAGGCATACTGCAACCATCTGCCCAGGTAAGTGGTGGAATCACCATCCCTTGAAGTTGTTCAAAAAGCATGAAAAGGCACGTGGATGTGGAAGCTGGGAAACATGGTTTGATTGTTAATAAAACAGTGCTGGGTTAACAGTTGGACTTGATGATCTTTGACGTCCTTTCCAGCTTTGATGATTGTATGATTCTGCAGTATGCTCACCTTTTGGGAGAAAGATACTCTTCATTATCCAACAATATTTCTTACAATTTACAGAGGAAAGGGATGTTTTGCAGTCCTTATGCTGAGTAGCATTACTGTAAGCCTCAAGCAGGTGGTAGGGATCTCAAGGAGGAACAAACAGGAAATTGGGGTGCTAATAAGGCTAACCAGACCTTTCACATCTGGAATTCATTTTACGTCCTTCTAAAACTAGGATTTAAATGATCAGTGAGATCTCTAATCAGGTATTCATTAAAGTGTGGGATGTTTTTGAAATTATTTTATTTGGACCTAGAGCTGCATTCTATCATTGTATTATATTTTGTGAAAACCATAAAAAAAAAGGAAAAATCCTCAGTATATTCATAATATTCTTGCAGCATATTTTTCTATTCTTAAGTCTAGGTTGAAATGATTTTTTCAGTGGAGTAGAAGGACTTAAATATTTGATCATCTTCCTTCATAGAACTACACACAATAATGCAGGCATTATGCTGTAATTATATTGGTTTTGGTTTTGTTGTTTTGGGTTTGGGTTTTTTTTGTTTGTTTGTGGATTTTTGTGGGTTTCTTGTTTGTTTGTTTTTAAGAATTAACATTTGATCTTGCAGCAACCCCTGTATTTGTTGTATTTTTTATTATGGAGGGTGATCGAAGTAATAGGGGACTCTGGTCATAAACTGTGTGTAAGACCTTAAATATTTTGATGGATTTTCCCTTATTCTTTCACATTGTTCAAGAACTCTATATTTGAATGTTGTCTCCATTGAACTTTGCAACAACGACAACAACAAAAGACTGCTTAAGCTTTGCTGTGCTGTCCTCTTATTTTAACTGCTCATGAGACCACACTTAGAAATGACAAAAGGTTTTGAAGAAACTTCATATGGCAGGAGTCTCTGCAGATTTACGCTAAAAAAGATATAAATTTATGTCTCAGCCATTAAGGCACCTGCCTGAAAAGCCTCGAGACTTTGTAAGTATTTCCACCAGCTGCTACTTATATTCTTATATTCTAATGTGGTCTTTGCTGAGCAAGTTATATTAATTGAATTTTTTAATATTGTCAACATATTCAAATGTCTCACTTTGAACAACTAGGGTTTTATAATGCTAAACTTTTTATGAAATGCATAAGAAGGGACCCTACCCTGATGTACCAACTAAAATAGGCAAATATTACTGTGTTTGTTGAATAGAGTAACATATAGACAGTCACGTCTTTCTCTCCTGGCTCTCCTCAGTACCCATTTCAAGTTTAATTTACCATGCTTTAATGTAATTGATCACAATGGTATGCAGAATTCTGGGTGAAGTCTTCCCAATACCACTGCAACACTTTTATATTCCAGATCTCTCTTTGAAATTCTGGCAGTATGAGGTTCTTTCATGATCTCATCAAATTGATGCCTTGTAGGTATTCTCTTGCTGACTGAAAGATACAGATTTTTCTCCTCTTCTCTTTTTACTTGATGCCTTCTGTTTAAATTGAACATTTGTAAGTCCTTCAATTCATCACTTTTAACTTTGTACTATCATATTTAATCTTATTCTTTTTAGTAGTCTGCTTCTGTGTGTCATCCATTCTTTTCTGAATGATATATTTATTTTGATTCTAGGTTGTATTGTTGATTCTCAAGTTTGTGTTGTCGGCAAATTTTATTACGTCACTCAGGTTTTTGTTTTAAGGTTCCCTAACAAAAAATATTAAAAAGGCAAGTATCATGGCTGATTGTGCAGGGACTCCATCTACTCCTCAGTTTGTTTTCTTTGGAGCCCCATTCACTGCCACACTTTAGTTCCCATCCCTTGCCATCTGTACGAATCCTCATTTCTTCATCTTAGTATCTTACATGGCATAATGTGAAATACTATGTCAAGTTATAAAAAAAACAAAAATCAAACACAAATGCATATATTTCCCTTGTTTAGGATATCAGTTCTTTGATGAAAAAAAAAGCAAAGTTGCATTTCTATTCAACTTAGTGCATATTGCCCTATTTTCCCATTTACCAGTGTTTTTGTTCTTATCTAAAAAATGTTTTTCAAATACTTATGTGCCATTCACACCAGATTGATAATTCTGAGCTTGCCCATATTGTTCCCTTTGTTGAATATAGGCACAGTCTTTTCTGTTTTATATGCTAGAGTTGATAGACTTAAAAAGATTGTTGGTGCTTTTAATATGTCAGTTCTTTTTGTATCCTGGGATGACATCTTGTTTTCCCTGTTCAGATTGCATTAAGCTCCTTGAAGAAGCAGGGCAAAAATATATATGGCAGATTGGAGCTGCTTCCACAACAGAAATGAGGCAGGAGGAAGCTGGGGTGAACAGGCAGTCCACTAGAGGGTTTAGTTAATCCTCATTCAGCCTGGCTATTCACCTCAGCTACTGAGGAAGCCCTTGCTCTGTTAGGGAATCTGCCCAAGCAACCTTTGTTTCTCTTTCTCTGATGTATTCCTCTGTGGTGGATGAAAATTGCAAGGCGAGATTCATCAAAAGGAAATGCCTTTTGGAATCATTTGAGCATATAAAGCTAACAGAAATGAGTTAAGTTTCTATGAGGAAGAAGTACAAGTGTATAGGTTTGCATGTGAAAAAATGAGTAAATCTGCATGTGAAACTATCCAGTGCATTAAAAATGAGGTGGTCATTTATGCTGTAAATTCAGAGAGAGGTGAAGATGGAAAGTAGAATAACGGAGGCATCTACAAAAGCAGCTGTTGCATTGTAATGCAAGACACTTCTGTACCTATTCTAATTTAGGTCCTGTAGGGGAGTGTTCTGCAAGGGGAACTCTGTGTCTTTTTTTCTTTTTAAACAACATTTAAAGGCAATTTTAGGCTTCTCAGTTGTATAGCATATGTAGCTGAATTGAGCTTGTGGAACTCAAAGATATTGTCAAGTTTTTATAAAAGTCAGTCTTGTGCAGATTTAATCAAATGTCAACATTAAATACATTTCTGTTTACCTGCTAATGATTACACCTGAGCAATACAAGAACATAAATGTGTTATGTTGATAGAGTGAGCTTCAGCAATAATAAGTGTGCATTTTTCTGTGCATTTTCCTTCATTTCTCACTGTGTAACGGGGGCAGAATGGGTGTGACTCCTGCAATGTGTCACTCAGTCATGATCATAGTTTGTAGAGGCTGGTGAACAACTATGACACATAGTTTTCTTTTCTGATTATGAACCCAGTTACAATTTCTAATGCATCTGAGAGAAGGGTCCAGTAGGCAACAATGTTCCACTATAGTTAATGTACCTGGGTGGAAAGGACAGGGTTACAAAGGAGGTTAAAGCTGCAGCGGTGTTTTGCACACCTCTCTCTGATGTTTTTTTGCTTTACTACCGAAATTAAATTCATATGATGGCCTGTAGATTAGAAATTGAGCTAAGGCGCAGATAGCTTAAGTTAAACACAGGAATTGAGTGATACAGTGGTTTTAACTGTTTTGGCTCCTCAAAATTTTCTACTGAAGCAGTAATCCAAATATACAAAATGTAGGCCTACTTGTGGTGGTGGTTGCCTTTTGCAGATATCTAGTGGGTAATTCAGGGACCCTGGTCTCCTCAGCTGACCACTTGAGAACAACTGCTGTAATGCATCCGGAAATGGAACCCTAACTCTCTGATAACTTTTTACTGCACTTTAGCTATAGGATCTGTTAAGAGTTGCCCCAGGGTTTCAGTGTAACTGAAAATCTTCAATTAAAAAGCAACATTTTTTTTCTAAATGCAGATTATATTCACAGATGAAATTTATATCTAACTCTAACATACTATCTCAGGCTTCAAGTCTTCCAGATTTTCACACACCCAACTGGCCCTTGTCAAAAGTTTGGCTCGTTCTTGCTGTAGGCTGTAATACAAAATTCTTATGGAACTTTGCGGAATGCTGTGAAAAATATTTACCCTTTTAGTTTCTCAAATGGTCAGTAAGTTGTAATTACTAAAGCCAGCAGGGGATTCGGCCTTTTCGGTTCCTGCTCTCAGTGTACTGTTCTTTGGATGGCGTTTCTAGAGATGATAATTACAACTTGTTTCTGGTTTCCTTAAAATACTAAGTGCTTCACACTTCTTTCGTTTAGGCATTTTGTTGCTCCTTTCTGAAGAAAGTGAATGTGTACTGAATGTGATAGCGGAATTCAGCATCAAAGTTTGTTTCCAATCCCTTTTTTACCGAGGCTCCCCCAGGTCTTGTAGTACTGATATCTCTAGATTGTATTCTGAATTCTGAGGATAAAGCTATTCTCTCCCACAAGACACCCCCTTGACCTATTACTGTAAGCATAATTTTCTGTGAGCAAAGGTTACACTTAGCATGGGACATTGGGCAGCACAGCTAACTTTCACTCACTGTAGCTTCTGGGTTGAGCCAAAATTCAGGAATATAGTGGTGTCAGCGTTTGTGATTTTTGCAGGGAGCCGTGTGAGGCACATGATGGGGCTCAATGCCCCAGATACTGGCACCACCTTCTTTTCCCTCTTTCTCAGCCCTGAGGGCAGGAGGGCTAAGTCAGCCGTAGGCGCTTTGTTGTCAAATAACCCTTATTTCGTACAGGCCATTGTGATGCCTGTTGCTGAGGGGAGGCAGTGGCGGCTGTTTCCCCTTGCCGAGGGAGCTGTTATCACTCGGCCCCGCAGTGTGCCCCCGTGGCTGTGGCGCTGCCCCCGCCGGGCTCCCGCCGCGCCGCTTTCGGGGCAGCCCCGGCCCGGCGGGGGCGGAGCCGGCCGGGGCAGTGTGGCGGTCACGTGGNATGGGCCGGGCGCTGTGCGGGGCCGCGGGCGGCTCCAGGGCTCTTTTCCTTTTGTTCCGGTGGGCGCTGGCGGCCGGCAGGGCGGTCTGCTCTCTGGGGGCGAGGGGGGCCCGG